>PISW01016027.1:0-14684 GCA_004023785.1 Mungos mungo
AAGCGAAATAAGTCAGGCAGAGAAGGACAGATACCATATGTTTGCATTCATAGGTCTAACAGGACAGACCTGGCAGGGGACCATGGGGAGAGGAAGGGGGAAAGAGAGTGGGGATGAGTGAGGGACACAGATCAAGGGAGACTACTGAATACTGGAGACGAACCATGGACTGAGGGGGGAGGGGGAGGAGGGGAGGGGGTGATGGTCATGGTGGGGGGCACTGGTGGGGAGAAGCACTCGGTGTTATATGGAAACTAATTTGACAATAAACTATTAAAAAATAAATAAATAAATAAATGGAAAAAAAAAAAAGAGGAAATTCTGTAAAACAAAAAAACAAACACTAGGAGTTTAAACTCTTTGATTTTAAGACAAATGTGGGTGAAACGAGCAGTGCCTTTGAAGTGGCCAGGCGTTTCTGGGGTCCTCGCTGGACTGCTTTCCTTGAAGGGTAACAGAATACGCCCCCTCAAAACACGCCGCCCCGGCACACAAAAACTCTTCTGAGCTGAAGGCAACTGAGAAACAGTGGCCACAAAAAAGCCCTCTTCCTCCCCCCAGTTTGCCCACTGATGGCTCCAGATGAGTTTCTATGACAAACTTTAGGAACCGGCCATGAGTCCTCCCTGTCCACCTTCCCACGATCTGCTGCCCCGGAAACATCCTTTCCCTTTGTCTTGTCACTTCTCCAAAAACGTACTGTTCTTTTGTTGACACGCAGTATAAGCCCAAGTTCTACCTGCCCGTTTGAGTTACTCATCTCCGAAAGCTTCTGCAGCTAAATGCAGTGCACGTGATAATAAACTCGTTTCTTTTTCTCTCGTCAACCTGTCTTCTCTCCGTGGAATTTACAGGGTCCCAGTCGGAAAACCTAAGATCTGTAGGGGGGGAACGGTCTTTCCTCCCCTACATTCTCAATAAAAAGTACAGTCACTACAAAAGGTAAAAACCCTGAATAAGCGGAACTAATTCCCGGCTCACCGGGTGGCGGGGAGAGGCCCTCGCGGCTGGGCTACTCGGCACACTCTCGTCCAGGCAGACTCTCCTCAGCAGACACCTGCAAAGCAAGGTCACCACCACCCTGTGGATCTGCCATGAAAACAGTGTAACAGGTGGTGGAGAGAGGGTGGCCACAGGGACTGTCAACTAGTTGCCACTCTGTGTTCTTTGGCAACAATGTAAATTACAACGTTGGCGATAAAGCAGAAAATCATGACTCACGTTCCTTCACTGGAGAAGCTCTCGGATGAGATCTCTTTGAGGCAGGAACAGAGAAAGACTAAGCCATTTCAGTTCACCTCACGTGACGAGTGGCTGACCTGCCCGCCACTAAACAGATAACCGCGGACGGAGCAAGTTGCCACATGCCACCTTGGCAGATTCTGGCGATCTCTTCCTGGTATTTACCCCCATGAAGTTGTGGACAAAAAAACCAAATAAATCAAAAGAAGAAACCCTGCTGCTGTTGATGGGACATGCAAGATGGAGTCCTCATAATGTTCTGAAACCAAGACAGAAGGAGAAACTGCCGACACCCAGCACCTTTCACATGACATCGGCTCACTTACACTTTGTCTAACTCCCTACAATTAAGAAGACTCTGCAAAAGCATGTCCCCCCATGAAAGTGAAGATTTAGATTAGATTTAGATTTCTAGTCAGGCAATGGAAAGACTGCTAAATTTGCCTGTATCTTTAGGATGAAACTCAAGTCAAAAACTTTCACACTTGGGAGGGCCACCCAGGGTCACCCTCACAGGCCACCTCAGATGCGTTCCCAGTCTTCCACCATAGGCGTGGTGGGGCTGTGTCAAAAGCACTACATCATTACAATCTAATTTGACAGAAAACAAAACAGTACCTTGAAGGAATAAAAAAAAGTTTCCATAGGTAAGCAAGATGGCAAAGAATCAGAAAAATCTAACCTGTGGTTACAAGGGAACTGAGTGGTAAGTACGTTATTTCCAGTGCTGATCAGATACTTGGCAGAGAATCAGGACTAGAGGCGAGTTCTGAGGAATTAACAACCTTGGTTAAAGGTTTAAAAATAGAATTTCTGAAGAAGAGCTTGGATTACTGAATAAAGGTGAGAATTTATGATGCCCATCCCTGCACATTAGCTCCACAAAGGTCAGAACATTCAGAAAAGAACTTACAGAAAAGCCAAGGAATGTAAGTTCTTCATCATCATTGTCATCACACACACACACACACACACACACACACACACACACTTAGCTTCCAAAGAAGCCTACTTGTAGTATAAAGAGGGACTTCTACATACTTAACGTCCCTCAGGAGTTTATAGGCTAAATAATTTCTCACAACTATAGTTTTGAAACAGCAAAATGGGGCACCCATAAAAAGGAGAACTTGTAAAAATATTCTCTAGTTTTAAATGGAATTAAGAAGTGCTTGGGGCGTGCGGACAGGGATGACGTGAAGTATAGGGACCCGAGGCTCCGCGTCATCCCTGCGATTCCTGAGTGATGCAGACAGGAAGCACATGGCACGACTCTGGTCTGAATCCAGTTCTGCGCGACAGTCTAACTTGAACTGCAGGTTCTGGTTTGCCCCTGATCTTCCACTCCGATTACAGTAGGTCCCTTTACTTTTGAGACCAGAGGCAACTTAGGGATTTCTACCCCATACCATTTAATCCTGAAGACACAGAACTGTTTTTCCAAAGAACTCATCAGGGTCACGAGGTGAGTAAATATTCTCGAATTGCAAAATTCGGAACACGCCAAATGCCTATGGACAGCGATTTTCTTGTGAGATAACAGATTTCATAACATCTGTCAGGAGTCAGCCTTTGGCGGCTCTGTTTACATCAGTGCCACAGCCTGGCAGCTGCGGGAACTTTACCTCGCAACCATCGGTTTCTTCATAAGCCTCAAAGTAACAGGGGCTTCCGTGAAAGTGCTGTGCCTGGTCTGCTGCCCCAGGAATGGCAGGCGCCGAGGCCCAATACCGTACAGACATCTTACATGTTAGCCAGAGGCAAAAGCATACACCCGAGAGAGGTCGCTCTTGTAGGAGGAAAAGAACAGAGAGGCAAAGACCGTCAGGGATCCCTCCTCAAGATAAGCGTCGGTGTCAACTTGTCAGAGAAGCAGAGAAGCCAAAGGGAAAGGCCTTCACTAAGAGACTCCATTAAGCCTGCAGACGGGCAGCAACGGCTAAGTGCTGCGTGCGGGACACCCACCCGAAGGCAAATGCACACAGGGATGATGTGTGGGCTTGGGGTCACACGCAGCCTCTGTACCTTTCAGCCCTGAGCGGATGACAGTAGGAGACAAGTCATCATAGTTGTTCATTAAGCTGATGTCCCCCGAGGTGAAGCTGACGGTGAGTAGCGGCTTGATGTTCTGCACCGGGATGGGACACGCGGCTGGACCATCTGCCGGGACAAAAGCGCTGAGTGAAACAGAGGCCAGGCCCACTTGACCCAAATCTAGGGCCCACTCCTGCAGCCTGGCAGAGGCCTTAACAATGCCTGACACTGCAGACCGGACTCCGGACAGGACAACATTGCACGCAGCACTGAGGAGCTACGCGGGGCCGTCAGGAGGACGTCCACCAGGGGACCCCAGAATCAGAGGCCAGGCGGGGACGGATGGCCCTGGAGGTGCCAGGTGGGGCTCCTGGGCTCTGCTGTACAGTGACGAGAACACGTGGGAAGGTTAGTAACTTGTGTGTGAATGCGTCATGTTTCTAATGTGTAAATATAAATTATTTTAATGTCACATAATGTATAAGGACGGTGGAAAGATGGATGAAAACAGTTTCTTAATCTTGGTCCAATGTATATAGAAGTTGCTTTCCAACATTAATGCCCTTTCATGGAACATTAAAGGAAACAGGGAGCCACAGCAGCCATGATGAGTAAGTTTTCACCATAAGAGACTCCAAACCTAGAAAGCCAAGGTTGGCTGGGGCTCCTATCAGTTCTGCTACATCTGCAGTGCACAGCCAGTATAAAGAAAATTCTGCTTTGTAAGTTTAAGGAGTACTCGTGCAGGCGAAGGAAGAGCTGTGATGGGTCAGGTTCTGGATCTTTCCACATGCTGTTTCAAAAGTAAAAGTCAGTCCCTCCCCCAGGCCAGGATAAATCAGGGCTCTTTCAGAAGGCCCCCCGCAGGCCTCACACCCATGCTGAGCTCATCCCTGGGGCCCGTCCAGCGTGGGCTGACCTGGCATCCGCACGCTCACCCCCACCTTGGCCCTGCCTGTGAGGATGCTCAGGTATTACCTTCCCTTGGTTCACTTTAGGAGGCTGTACATACTTACCTCTGTGCTCAAAGCCCGTAGGCCATCAAGACAAACCCAGCTCTATGTGAAAGGCAAATCCCAGTCACCTCCCAAATTGCCCCATGGCTCTGAGAAGGAAAATGTGTTAGAGTAGCAGCAGGGTCTAAATTCTACCCTTAGGACTCATTCTGAACCTGCTTTATAACTTGGTCTCTAGATCTTGTTTTTCCCCGTAATACTTGGGGCTAAGTAAACCTGCATTCAACCTAGTAAGGTTCTGTTTTAAAAGGATGCTGACAAGTATCCACCTTGTACGATACTGACTTCATTACTACGAGGCTGGAGAAATGGTCGACTTCACTCGGGGCTGGGGCCCCACTAGGAAAGGGCACGTTTATGTCTCAAATGGAAGCACACTCTCCCTCCACAAACCCCACGCATCCTGAAACACCACCTCCCACAGATCGACAGTTTCTTTCAGGTGAAAACATGGTCCTCTCCTGAAACAAATGACTGAATGAAGGTGTGGGTGTCTCTGGGAAGCATCATGTATTGTGTCCTGTCTGGGACAGAAGACGACAAAATGAGGGCACTCCAAGTACCAATGGGGTAGATGTCGATGGGGGACAGAGTTAAAAGATCTAGCCCCCGGACCGGCTCTTCACAGGATGAACGTGCCCACAGCCCCAGGAAAGGGGAGCAACGCGAGGACTGAAGTCCTGCAGCAGTATGACCGAGTCTGATCTCCCGCTATTTCACAATGTAGTTTTCCTTTAAAAAAAAAAAGAACGGAGCTCTGGGAAAGTGCCACAGCTCTGAGCAGGTTGAAGTGGAGTGCTGCTGTTGGCGACGGCCAGCACCAACACCAGAGGTTTCTGCTTTTTGTGTGTGGGTGTGGGGGCTGTGTCTCTTACACGTCGGAGAGATAAAACACTGCAGAGGTAAAGGAGGCTGGAGTCCGAAATTATCCCCACCAAGAGTCTGAAACCTTTCCTTACCAGTCCAAATATTCAAAAAGTAGATGCCAATCCATCTAAACTGACACCGCCGTGAGGCTTACAGGGGAAGACAAGTTCTTCGGAAGTTTCCCCCGAAACACAGAAGAGGGGCATGGATGGCAGCCCAGTGTGCTGGCCTGCATTACAGGCAGAACTAATCCTTTCCTCGCACTACTGGAGCCACGGCCTCTAATGACATTAGTGACTTAGAACCCCACAGATTAAGTTATAGTCATAGCATGGCATTTCTCATCTCCCGCTCTCTCTATTCTTGCTAAGCAGCTAAGTCCCACAATACCCTAGGGACATGACAAGGGTCATTTCATGTCTAGCGAAACCTAAGCCAATGGAGCGTCATCAGCTGTGCGGAGACTCGGAGAAAAGGGAAGAACCAAGGACGTCAGGCCACCCTGCCTTGTGCTTTGCCAGCGCTCTTCCCAGTGAGTCGGGCGCCCTGCCCATGGTGGACCTTCACCCCCTCCTCTGGCTTCCTACCTTGGGGCGGGGAGTAGTCGTCTGAGTCTGTGTCGCTCTCGCTGCTGTCCTCCACCAGGAAGGCGGGGCAGTTCCAGGACATGCTGAGGATGCCGTCAGACTCGTGCAGGAGCACGTGGGCCAGCATCCTGCCGTGGCAGTCCATGACGATCACCTGCCCGTCGGCCGTGCCAAACAGCACCTGCAAGCAAGGACCAGAACCGCTGACGGACCAGGAGAAAGGACGGCGGTTTCTGGCAAAGCTCATCACTTCGGCTTGTTAAGATGGACAGACTAAGGACTAAAAAAACCAGAGCAGTGAAGTAGCTGAGGGGGTACACAAAGCATTAAGTACCAGAAACTTAGCTAGCTGTTAATCTGCAAGCACTTTAGTTCTAATACTGACATGTGACTAATGGCAAAACGAACATATTTGTTATGCTGTATGGATATTTACAAGGAATACCGGCAAATCACGGTCTCATTTTTTTGTGCATTGTTTTTGTTTGCATGTATATTTTTTTGGTTGGAGAAAGACGGCTAAGAAGAGTAAGAAGAGGATAATATTTATTTTTCTTGAACAAAAAAAAAAAGCAGCAGTGGACGTCTGTTTTAAAATGCTCCAAGTTTTAGGGTGTCTGGGTGGCTCAGTTGGTTGAGTGTCTGACTTCAGGTCAGGTCATGATCTCATGGTTTGTGAGTTCGAGCCTTGTGCTGGGCTCTGTTGCTGACAGCTCGGAGCCTGGAGACTGCTTTGGAATCTGTGACTCCCTCTCTCTCTGCCCCTCCCACTCAAACTCTGTCTCTCTCTCTCAAAAACAATTAAAAATTAAATTGGTCTGTAATTTTCTCATAGTGTCTTTGTCAAGCGTTGGTATTAGGATGATGCTAGTCTCTTAAAATAAGCTTGGAAGTAGTCCCTGCCCTTCAAGTTTCTGGGAGAGAGAGAGGGAGAAAGAATGGTGTTAATTCTTTAAATGTTTGGCAGAATTCACCAATTAAGCCATCTGGTGCTGGCATTTTCTTTCTTGCGAGGTTTTGGATTACTGATTCAGTCTTGTTGCTGGTTATAGATCTGCTCAGATTTTCTATTTCTTTATGATTCAGTCTTGGTTAGTTGTATGTTTCTAGGAACTTATCCATTTCTTTTAGGTTTTCCAATGTGTTGGCATGGAGCTGTTCATAGTCATTTCTAATGACCCTTATTTTGGTGGCATTGGTTGCAATATCGCCTCTTTTTTTTTTTTTTTCTTTAAGGATTTTATTTTTAAGTAATCTCTACACTCAACATGGGGCTCAAACTTAAACCCAGAGATCAAGAGTCATGCACTCTACTGAATGAGCCAGCCAGGGGAACCTCCTCTTTCGCTTCTGATTTTTTTGTTTTATTTGTTTTCATTTAATTTTACCTGAGGCATCTCTTTTTTAACTCAAAGTTTTTTCAATTTTATTGATCTTTTCAAAAAATCACCTTATTTCTGCTTGAACCCTTAGTATTTCCTTCCTTCTGCTAATTTGGCCAAAGCTTGCTCTTCTTTTTTCTAGTTCCTTGAGTTGTAAAGTTAAGATTGCTTGAGATCTTTCTTCTTCTTTGCGTTGTCAGTATTTATTGCTATAAATGTCCCTCTTAGTGCTACTTTTGCTGCATACTGTAAGTTTTGGCATGTTGTGTTTTCATTTTCATTAGTTTTGAGGTACTTTCTAATTTCCTTTCAGTTTCTTCACTGACCCATTTGGTTAATCAGGGGTACGTCTTAAATTTTCACAAATTTATGAATTTTCCAATATTACCTCTACTATTCATTTCTAGTTTCACTCCACTGTGACTGAAAAAGACACCTAATATAATTTCAATTTTCTTAAATTTGTCAAGTCTTGTCTTGTGACCCAACACATGATCTATTCTGGAGAAAGCTCCTGTGTGCTTCAGAAGAATGTATGTTCTGCTTCTGTTGGGTAAAACTGTCCTACATACGTCTGTTAGGTCCACTTGGTTCATAGCTTTGTTAAAGTCCACTGCTTCTCCATGGATTCTCTGTCTGGACATACTGTCCAGTCCTGAAAGTAGAGTAATGACGTCTCCCACCGTTACAATATATATTGCTGTTTATTCCTCCTTTCAGTTCTGTCACTGTTTGTTTCCTGTATTTAGGGTCTCTGATGTTCCATGCACATAACTGTTCTATCTTCCAGGAGAACTGATCCCTTTCCCATTATATAATGTCTTTGTCTCCTGTGACAGTTTCTAGTAAAGTCTATTTTGTCTAATATAAACACAGTCGCCATTGCTCTCTTTTGGTTAATACCTGCATGGAGTTATTTTTTTCCATCCTTCTACTTCCAGCATACATACATATGATCTTAAATCTAAAGTGAGTCTCCTACAGGCAACATATGGTTGGACGTTGGCTTTTTTAATCCATTCAGCTACTCCATGTCTTATTACTGGGTAGTTTAGTCCATTTACATTTAAAGTTATCACTGGTAAGAAAGAACTTACTATTGCCATCTTGTTAACTGTTTTATGCCAGTTTTATAGTCCTTTTGTCCTTCTATTCTTCTCTTGCTCACTCTGCACTGGGCCAGGGGGAGAGGCTGTAGTGAGTACACACCGATTCAAACACTATCTCAGTGGCCCCCCCGCACGCCGTTAGCTCTTTGAGATAGGGGGGACAGAAGCCAGCGCCTCGGCTGCACCCAGGAAAACAATCAGAATGTTGTACGATGGTTCAGTTCTTCCTTTTCTTCCTAGGAAGAAGCTACGAGCTGGGTTTTTTCTCTCAATCATATTATACTTCGCTGGGCGTAGTGATTATGGTAAGAGGGTACCTTGAATTTTCCGACCAGCTTTGATGTGGCTAGTTTCACACTTAACCTGGGGTGCAGGAGTCTTTCAACTAGTTTCTGGATTTTTCACAAAGGGCACTAATCTGTGTATTACTGACTTGGTGTGTTGCTGGGGAAAGGAGGGTCCCTTGCTGCTGCTGCTCCCGCCCAACACATTCTTTACAAGATGCAGCTAATAATCCACTTATATGAATAACTGCCTCTCATCTTTGATTCTTAAATTACGTTGTTAAATGTAAATTTCAAGAAAGATTTTTTATTTAATATATTTTATAACTTATCTATACTGAGTGCTCTATACAGTGATTCATCAATGATCTGAGTCCAGAAAAAACAAAGAGCAACTTAATTTTTAAACATCTTAGTTACCACTGTCAGTCAACTAAAATAGATCAATAAAGAAAGTATAAACACAGAGCTGCACCTGGGTTTGCTAAAGAAAGCTATTTTCTCCTATACAGAGCTCAACAGAACATCCAGAATAACAAAAAGGAAAAATCTAAAACAACTAAACAGTACCGACAGTTGCATAAAGATAGCCATGAAGGGTGGGAGGCTCTGTGACTCCTTCCCTCCGTGGGTTTCTATTATTTTCCTTGTTACTCAAACGTGCTCAGAACGCTTACACTACTTCACAGCGGAGCAAAATCGTCTCACACAAGCTTATTTTATAATGGAGTGCTGGGTCTCTGAACTTGACGCAATGCTGCCCAGAGGAAAAGCGGAAGCGCCGGACGAGTGCAGCAGGGTGGCCGGGGTAGCGGTCGCTCGCCCCCGTGACTGACGGCGGGCTGACGGGGAGCCACAGCGCCTGCCGGGCGGCAGGAGAGTGCCACACTAGCCTGGGAAAGATTCAGATTTAAAATTCAAAATTTGAAATATGGTTTCTACTGAATGCATATCGCCTTTGCAATATTACAACGTCAAAGTCAGTCAGAGAAAGACAGATATCATATGATTTCCCTCATAGGAGGAATTTAAGAAACACAACAGATGAATAGAGGGGAAGGGAAGGAGAAATAAGATAAAAACAGAGAGGGAGGCAGACCATACGAGACTCTTAAATACAGAGAACAAACGGGGGTTGCCGGAGGGGAGGTGGGTGGGGGTGGGCTAGGTGGGTCGTGGGTCCTAAGGAGGGGACTTGCTGGGATGAGCCCTGGGTGTTACACGTGAGTGATGAATCACTGGGTACGACTCCTGAAACTAAGACGAGGCTGTACGTTAACTAACTTTAATTTAAATAAATTTTAAAAAAGATGCGACACATACAAACTATGTTAATGACAAAGCTGTAAATAAAGAGTTTTAAACAAATGGAGTCAAAGTATCATAAGTCAAGTATTATAAGTTCGGGTCATCTGTATATACTCTGGAGAAGAAAAGGTGTATTTTTTAAATTTTTCCTTTTGTTTTTTTAGAATTTATTTGAGGGGGGGAGCAAGTGAGCACTAGTGGGAGAGGGAGAGAGGTGGGCGGGACCGGGGGGGGGGTGGGCAGAGACAGAATCCCAAGCAGGCTCCATGCTCAGCACAGAGCCTGACGTGGGGCTCGATCACACGACCATGAAATCATGACCGGAGCCAATATCAAGAGTCAGATGCCTAATCGACGGAGCCACCCAGGTGCCCCGAAACTGGGATTTTCAAGCTCTAGTTCTCTCCCCGTATTGTATGGGATTGTGCTCTTGATACAGCTTCTAAGTTCATGATCATCACACAATATCCTCTGTCATATAATTTTATCATGGTTTGTTATCTTTCGTTGTCTGTGTGAACTCTATAAAGTTCGTTAATTATAAGCACTTCCAAAATCGGTGAACAACTAACACTTGCCTTTACGAATTTTAAAAAAACAAAAAAAACACTGAGTTGTGTCCTCATTAAAGGAAACGAAGCTTACAGTTTCCTTCTTGGGGCCTATACACTTTCTAAACATAATTCTAGGATGTTCATCATGGATATATGTATCAGGCACACTGGATAAAGAGAAGAATTTCAGAATTATAACATAAAAAAGTCTGTTGGCTCAGGATAGATAGAAACTGTCCTTGCTGTGGAGTACAGAAGAGATGGAGAGAGGTAAAGAGGGGCCAGACAGGACACAGGAAGAACAGGTGATCTGGGAAGACGTCCTGGATTCTCTCTCCTGCTGACCTCTGGCAGCACCCAGGGGCTCCATGCCAGGAAGCAGGAACAAGTCATCTTGCAAAGGCCTTCATCCACTTGGCAGGGAATCCTAATATCTCATAATTCTCACCGAGCTGGATTTTCTATATCATGGGTTAGGATTAAACTGACGATTCACATTCAGAACCTGCTTTGGATATGAGTCAGAAAAAGAATTCAGCTTTTAGGATCCCCATTCAAACTGCTTTCTTAAGGAGGGATAACCATACAGCCTGAAAAATGAGAAAATAAAAAGTATTTTATCTCCCAGTACTGGCAGATACGAAAACCCCAGCATAAAACCGTATTTTCTATATAAAAGAGTATGAAGAAAAACCTAATGCTGGGTGCTCCTGGGGCAAGATGCACAGGGCAAACCGGAATTTCTCTCGTGCGTGGGCGTGGCGACTGGGGATGGGCGGGGCCACGACGTCACTGACTCCAGGCACAGAGAGGAGGGAGGCGGGCCCTTCCGGACAAAGCACTCTTCCTCACTCCCTGCTTGCCTACGCTACCGCCCTGAGGATGCCTGGCTATGGGGAAGAATGATGCGGGGTCCGTGCCCTCACATCTGGCAAGGAAGAAAGCACCCAACCAACAGTCACAACATAATGTGGAAAATGTTACAAAATGTGCTCTTGGCACACAGGAGGTGCTCCTGGAGCACCTGGCTCACGAGCCACACTGACTCTCTCACTGCCTGGGTGGGGAGCAAAGGAAAGGGCAGACTGCACAACCTTCAAGGACAGGTGGAACTTCCCTGGCCAGACAGGGGCAAGGGCAGAAGGAATAGCATGTACAAAGGCAAGAAAGCGATATGAATTCAGGAAACCAAAGTAGCCCACTGAGGCTCGTGTGTAGAGGAATGGCGGCCAGAGAGAAGGCCACCAGGCTGTGAGGGTCACGTGACGGCCTGGACACCTGCCCAGATTGACAGTAATGTGTGTGAAACTCTAACAGAGAACTGGAGAAAGGAGGTCAGCAGACAGAGAAGCCAACACCTAGAAACTGACAGCTGATGGACACACGGTAAGTGACCAAACAGACCAGAGCAAGTTGAAGCCCAAGCCCCCCGCAAGGAAGAAGACAAGGAGTAAGTTGATTTGTGCCTTAGAAGCCAGAGACTCTTCTCAAAGTGGAGGTGAGGGTGAAGAGAAGACAGGATTGGGTGGAAGTCCTGAAAAAGAACAGGCAAAGTTCCACATGTCTTCCCCCATCCATCCAAACAGCAGGTGCACATCTGTCTGATTCTCTGGAGGGGCTAAGTGGAAGCTCGGGGCGGGGGCCGGACACAGACACAGCTCAGGGGCCTCTGGTGAAAACTCAGCAACTCAACGCGAGAAACGAGCCCACCCGGGTCCCTGGGTAAGGTTACACGCAGACGGCCAGGCCCTGGCATCGCCCTGCAGAGAAGCCATCCATTAACAGCACCACCACCCCCTCACCCCGGTGTCCAGGTCACTGATTAGTCTCCACCTCTTAAATATAAGCAGATGACCAATGACCACCAGACATGTGAGAAAGCATCTAATATGAAAAAGAAGCCGAGACAAAGCCAGAAAGAACCTGAAGGAAGAAGACAGTGAAGATGCGAAGGGATACTTCAAAACCTTCAATGAATACCCTCATATTGTTTCATCCTCTGTGAAATATGAATATGATGCTATTTTTTTAATTTCCTTTTAATGTTTTATTTTTGAGAGAGAGACAGAGTGTGAGCGAGGGAGAGGTAGGGAGAAGGAGACACAGAATCCGAGGCAGGCTCCAGGCTCAGAGCCATCAGCACAGCCTGATGCAGGGCTGAACCCATGAACTATGAGATCATGTCCTGAGCCGAAGTTGGATCTTAACTGACTGAGCCACTCAGGTGCCTCAGTGCTATTTTATTTTTTAAAGAACAATCAGAAAACAAAAAAGAGCTCTTAAAAATTAAAAATAGCATTAATTATTAAAAGTCGAAGAAAACTTGGAGGATACTGCCCCAGAAAATAGGATAAGCAGGCAAAGAAAAAAAACTGGGAGAGAAGGACAGAAAGAAAATATGGAAGAGCTGACAGAACGAGTTGCGAAGGGACTGCCCTGTCCCAGCTGAACCAGGGGGGTGGGGGTGGGGACCCTATAAGCAAGTCTTAAACTTTTCAATACCCGGAAGACATGTTCCACCAAACCACAAAATAAAAGTGTGTGATCCTGGAAATAGAGGCTCCTGTACCAGGAGAGGCGAAGGAACCAACGCCCAGGGTGCCTGCCAGGTGTGCTGCTGGCACAGGGGGCCAGGGGCCATGGGAGGGACAGCGCCAGAAATCCACCTGAGTGGTGGCACACACTCCGAGGAGGATTCTAACATTTTGGAGAGTGTAGGGATTAATCTGTGGTTGGCACCCAGACAACCGAGCAGTAAGTAAGGCGACTTTACTAATGTGGGCAAAGCCCAGGGGACACGAGGCAGCCATGCAACCGTGGCTGTGTGTGCCAGTCGTCCGTGAACCGCACGGTCGCCACGGAACACTGACCACCAACTGTGGAGACGGAGCCGGCTGGGAAGCGCACGGAAAGGGGCATTCCAAGACAGCCAACTTCTCGTTTTCCAGGCAGGAAGTTTGCAGAGAACACCTGAGGATGAAAAGTCAAGATCGGCCAGAGCAG
Organism: Mungos mungo; assembly: GCA_004023785.1. Classification (NCBI taxonomy): domain Eukaryota; kingdom Metazoa; phylum Chordata; class Mammalia; order Carnivora; family Herpestidae; genus Mungos; species Mungos mungo. Next base: position 13,387 of record PISW01016027.1, read on the forward strand.
GCCTTTAATTCAGAAATATGGAGAGAAACACAAAGGGTTAAAATTAAAAGTGCTTGCCACAGAGAGTGGGAACCAGGGAGTGGGAATCAGAGTAGGGACTGGGAATCGGAGCGGGAGTCAGAAAGTGGGAACCGGAGTGGGAATCGGGGAGGGGGAAAGGGGAATGGGATCAAAGTGGGAGGGATAGCACAGGAAACGGTGCCTGTGTTTTGTTTAAAACTCCACCAGAACTTTTTTTAAAGTTTAAAACTCGACTCCACCAGAAGCCTTCTAGAACTGATCAATGAATTCAGTAATGTTGCAGGATACAAAGTCAACGTACAGAAATCTGTTGCATTCTTATATACTAAAAATGAAGCAACAGAAAGAGAAAGCAAGAAACTGATCCCATTCACAATTGCACGAAAAACGATAAAATACCTAGGAATAAACCTAACCAAAGATGTAAAAGACCTGTATGCTGAAAACTATAGAAGACTTATGAAGGAAATTGAAGACGACACAAAGAAATGGAAAAACATTCCATGCTCATGGATTGGAAGAATAAACATTGTGAAAATGTCATTACTACCCAAAGCAATTTACACATTCAATGCAATCCCCATCAAAGTTGCACCAGCATTCTTCTCAAAGCTAGAACAAACTATCTTAAAATTCATATGGAACCGCAAAAGACCCTGAATAGCCAAAGTAATACTGAAGAAGAAAACGAAAACGGGAGGCATCACAATCCCAGACTTTAGCCTCTACTACAAAGCTGTCGTCATCAAGACAGTATGGTACTGGCACAAAAACAGACACATGGACCAATGGGATAGAATAGAGAACCCAGAACTGGACCCACAAGTATATGGCCAATTAATCTTTGACAAAGCACGAAAGAGTGTCCAATGGAAAAAAGACAGCCTCTTCAACAGGTGGTGTTGGGAGCGCTGGACAGCAACATGTAGAAAAATGAAATTAGACCACTTTCTGACACGATTCACAAAAATAAACTCAAAATGGATAAAGGATCTGAATGTGAGACAAGAAACCATAAAAACCCTTGAGGAAAAAGCAGGAAATAGCCTCCTAGACCTCAATCGAAGCAATTTCTTCTTCAACACATCCCCAGAGGCCAGGGAATCAAGAACAAAAATGAACTACTGGGACCTCATCAGGATAAAAAGCTTCTGCAAGGCAAAGGAAACAATCAAAAAAACTAATAGGCAACCGACAGAATGGGAAAAGATAGTGGCAAATGGCATATCAGATAAAGGGCTAGTATCCAAAATATACAAGGAGCTCACTAAACTCCA
>PISW01016028.1:0-14701 GCA_004023785.1 Mungos mungo
ACCTTGTTCCCGGAAACTGTACTTTCAGGCAAGTGGTTTCCCCTCCTTCACTGTGCTTTCCAGTACTTGTGTCCTGACCATTTCCTTAAATCGATGCCTGTAGCATACACCGTGCCGTTCTCGCTTTGACCGAGTCGCGAGGCGGACTTGGCTTCCTTGGGGGTTTTGGTTGGCAGCCCCTTCAGACTGAAATCCTCACTGATGAATACGCACTACAGGTGCCTGGTTATTGGAAACGTTCGGTTTCGGTTGTCAGGAGTGGGATGCGGATGGCATCTCTGTGCTGGGTTGAGTTCTGTAAGAGAGAGAATTTGTATCTTTAGAGAGTAAGGCCGAGTCGTATGATTTATCTGTTTTCTCATTCTTTTTCTTTTTGTCATAAATATATTTTTTTTATTTTCTTAAGTTATTTTGAGAGAGAGTGGGCATGCATGCACAGGAGAGGGGCAGAGAGGGAGAGAGAGAATCACAAGAAAGGCTCCAGTGCCTTAAGCGCAGAGCCCAAAGTAGGGCTTGAAGTCACGAACTGTGAGATCATGACCTGAACCAAAATCGAGAGTCAGACACTTAACCAACCGAGCCACCCAGGTGCCCCTATAATTTGTTTTTCATTGCCAAGTACTATCCAAACATACAGTTGTACCACAATTTATGTATCCTCTGGACTGTTTACAGCTTTAAAAAAAATTAGTTTTAAATGTTCATTAATTTTTGAGGAGAGAGAGACCAAGCAGGAGCTGGGTAGGGACAGAGAGAGAGAGAGTGACACAGAATCTGAGGCAGGCTCCAGACTCTGAGCTGTCAGCACATGAGGCCTGAACCCATGAACTGTGAGATCATGTCCTGAGCCAAAGTCAGATGCTTAACTGACTAAGTCACCCAGGCGCCCCAGGCTGTTACAGTTTTGAACATTACAAATAAAGCTGCATCAACATTTGATATAAGTCTTTGTGTGGACATATATTTTTATGTGTCTGGGGTAAATACCCAAGAGTGGAAAGGTCAGGTCCTATGGTGATTAAAAGCTTAACACTTTAAGAGGTTGGCAAACTCTCCTGCGGAGGGGGTGCTGTGTTACATTCCAGACTTCAGTGCATGAGCATATGAGACCTCCAGCCTCCGCATCCTCACCAGCACTTGGGAGCGTCAGTCTGTTCAATTTTACCTCATTTGATGGGTGGTAGTATCTCATTATGGTTTTAGTTTGCATTTTCCAGATGACTAATGACATTAAGCATATTTTCAGATTGGCCATTCGCAGAACTTATTTTGTCAAGTATACTGTTCTTTTATTTTAGTTTTTAAATTTTTTTTTAATGTTTACTTATTATTGAGACAGAGAGAAGCAGAGAATGTGTGGTGGAGGCACAGAGAGAGAGGGAGACACAGAATCCGAACCAGGCTCCAGGGTCTGACCTGTTAGCACAGAGTACAACACAGGCTCGAACCCACAAACCATGAGATCATGACCTGGGCTGAAGTCAGTCGCTTAACAGACTGAGCCTCCGAGGCGCCCTCAGTTTAGATTTTAAATGCCCCTTTATTTTTTTAAGTGAAGTAACCCTAATGTGGAGTTTGTACCCAGAACCCCAAGACCCAGAGTTGCATGCTCTACTGACTGAGTCAGGTGCCGCTCCGTTTCTTATTTTAAATATTTTATTGGTGTGATGAGTGGCTAAGTTGGTTAATGGTCCAACTCTTGATTTTGGCTCAGGTCATGATCCCAGGATCATGGGATCGAGCCCTGCATGGGGCCCTCTGCTTAGTGTGGAGTCTGCCTGAGAGTCTTCCTCTGCTCCTTTCCCCTGTTCACGCTCACTCTTGCTATCTCTTTCTCATTAAATAAATAAATAAACAAATTTTCTGGGGTTTTTTTCTTGTGGTTTTTGGTAAGATTATTTTGCAAGAAATCGGCCTCTCCATCTAAGTTGTCAAATTTGTTGGCACACAGGGTTTCATAGTATTTTCATCTTATCCTTTCATGCCTGTAGGGTCTGTGATGATAACCCCATTTTCATTACCACCATTGGTGATTCATAGTCTCTTTTCTTTTCTATCAATCTAATTAAGATTTTTGTTAATTTTGTTTATATTTTCAAAGAATCACAGACTGGAGCTATGTCAATTTTGTCTGTTTTCTAGTTTGTTGATTTCTACTCTTATTGCTACTATTTCTTTACTTCTATTTACTTTTGATTTACTTTGCTCTTATTATCAATTCTTAAACCAGAATCTTGGATCATTCATTTTAGATCTTCCTGAATGTCTATAAAGCTTTTAAAGCTATACTTTTCCTCTACTATTTGCCTGAATCCTAAACATTTTGGTTTATTATATACCCTTTTAAGAATCCACTTATTTCAAAGAAAACATGTATATTCATACTGCTTTGAAATCCATTCCTGGATCTATTTATGTACATATATATTTGTAAAACTTCTGAAGGCTCACTTGGTTGTTTTTAATAAAAGTTTTTTAATGTTTATTTACTTTTGAGAGAGATAGAGACTGAGTGCATGCTGGGGAGGGACAGGGAGAGAGAAAGAGATGTAGAATCTGAAGGAGGCTCCAGGCTGTTAGCACAGATCCTGATGTGGGGCTCGAACTCACAAGCCACAAGATCATAACATGAGCTGAAGTCAGACGCTTAACCAACTGAGCCAAGAGGTGCCCCAGAGTCTGACTAGGTTAGGAAACTCCCAAGCATCTGACTGGATTAATCTCTGGAGCGTTTTTCATTGTACGTATGTTGTGAACACTTCTGTTTTGGTGTATTTGTCGTCTCAGCTTAATAAGCAGTTTACCGCGTTAGGGTAGCTTCCATTTAAAGAACAGAAAATAGTACGTGTTGGTGAGGACGTGATGAAATGGGAGGCCTTGTGCATTGCTGGTAGGAATGTGCAATGATGCAGCTGCTTGGGAGACAGCTTGGCAGTTCCTCAATAAAGGAAACCTAGGATGACCATATCTGCAGCCTCACTTGTACCCAGAAGAATTGACAGCAGGGATTCAGAGACTTGTATTCCACTGCAGTCTGCTTGGACTACTACAACAAAAATGCTATAGACTGGGTGGCTTATAAGTGACAGACATTTGTTCCTCATAGTTGGAGGAGTGGGCAGTCCTAGATCAGGGTACTGGCAGATTGGGTGTGTGGCGAGGGCCCGTTTCCTGGTTCATAGACGGCCACCTTCTCGCTGTGTCCTCACATGGCGGGAGGGGTGAGAAGGGGTGAGGGAACTCTCTCGAAGGTCTCCTTTACAAGGGTGCACCAATCCCATTCTCTGCCCTCATGATCTAATCACCTCTTGAAGGCCCCACTCCAGATACTAATCACATTAGGGATTAGGTTTCCTCATATGAATACGAGGCAGGGGACACAAATATTCAGTCTGTAAGATACACCAATGTTCATGCCAGCATTCGCCACAATAGCCAAAAGGCGGAACAACCAAAATGTCCATCCGCAGATGAATGGGTAATGCGGGTATGAGCATATTCCACATTATTATTCAGTCTTCGAAAATGAAGTTCTGATACCTTATCACATGGATGAACCTTGAAGACATTAGGTGAACCGAATGAAGCCATTCTCAAAGGACAAATGATCCTGCTTTCATGAAGTAGACAAATTCATCAAGATACAAAGCTGAATAGTGGTTGCCTTGGGCAGGGCAGACTGAAATAGGTAAGTGGGGAGTTAGTGCCTAACGGATACAGAGTTTCAGTTTGGGATGATGCCAAAGTTCTGTCAATGGGAGGCCAGAGGGATCACACAACAGTGTGAATGTACTAAACACCATTCAATTACACAGTTAAAAATCATTGTAATTGTAAGCTTTGTGTTATATATTCCTAAAAAAAGAAAAGAAGGAACCTTACCTAGTTTTACAAGCTTATTTTATTATTAAGAGTGGATCCCTACGATGAACGGGTAAAGAAGAGGTGGTATATCTATACACTGGAGTATTACTCGGCTTGAATACAAATGAAATCTTGCTATTTGCAACTTCCTGGATGGATCTGGAGGGTATTATGCTAAGCAAGATAGTCAGGGAAAGACAAATATCATGTGACATCACTCATATGAGGAGTTTAAGATCCAAAACAGATGAACATAAAGGAAGGGAAGCAAAAATAATATACAAACAGGGAGGGACAAACATAAGAGGTCTTAAATATGGAGAACAAACAGAGGGTTTCTGGAAGGGTTGTGGCGGGGGGATGGGCTAAATGGGTAACGAGAATTAAGGAATCTACTTCTGAAGTCGTGGTTGCACTATATGCTAACTCACTAGGATGTAAGTTAAAACAATAAATAATAAATAAAACTAAATTTAGAAGTTATAAAAAGTGAATGCTAAGAAATTTCAGGCTCTGTGAAGGCTGGGTGAACAGCCACATGGAACATCTAATGTTCATGTGTGATTATTCCTTAAGACTTTATTGTTTTTGCAGAGCAGTTTTGGGTTTTACAATACAATTGAGATGAAGGTACAGCGGTCTCCCACATGCCTTCTGCCCCGACGTGTGCATAGCCGCCCCCATCGTCAGCATCACTCACAAGCATTGCATGTATTTTACCCAGGGTGAATCCACACTACCGCGTCCTATCCAGTTGAAGCCTGCTATTCAAGCCTGCAGCCTTAGGGTTCCTCTTGCTGTCGGGCATTCTGTGGGTTTGGACAAATGCGTAGTGGCACATAGCTGTCATCGTCTCATACATAGGTATCACGCAGACACCTGTCATATTCTCTGCCCTAAACATGCTCTGTGCTCCACCAATTCCTCTGTCTCCCCTGCCCCCTTCCTGATCTGTTTACTGTCTTCAGAGTTTTGCCTCTTCCAGAATGTCATTTGTCAGAATTATACAGTAAGGAGCCTCCTCAGATTGGCTTCTTTTACTTCGTGAAATGCATTTATGGTTCATCCTTGTCTTTTCATGGCTTGAAAGCTCGTTTCCTTTTACTTCTAAATGACATTCCATTGTGTGGATAGACCACAGTTTATGTCTTCATTCCTCTACTGAAGAACCTTCTGGTCGCATCCTCCTTTTGGCAATGCTAATAAAGCTGCCATCAAGATCCATGGGCAGATTTTCAGGTGGACTTAAGTCTTCAGCTCCTTTGGGTGAATCCCAGGCAGTGCGATTGCTGGATCAGATGGGAAGAATATGCCCAGTCTTGGAAGACACCCCTGAGCTGCCTTGCAAAGTGGTGGGACCCTTTGGCTTTCCCAGCAGCAGTGAAGGCGAGCTTTTGCTGGGCTCCCTCACCAGCACTGGGTGTGGGCAGTGTTCTGGAGCTTGGCCATTCGAACGGGTGTGCAGTGGTAGCTCATCATTGTTTTAATTTGCGTTGCCCGGATGATGACACGAGGTGGGGCATCCTCTCACCTGCCTGTTTGTCATCTGCTGTCTCCTATGAGGAGGGGTCTGTGTGTCATTTTTAGTTCACCCCCTTGGCCAGGCAGTCCACAACTTGATCCAGAAGAAATACAGCATTTCAAGAGACAATTAATAATTTAGGAGTTAAAAATATAGTTTTCTCTTATAGTAAGAATAATGCAGGGATGCCTGGGTGGCTCCGTTGGTCAAATGTCTGACTTCAGCTCAGGTCAAATTCTCACAGTTTGTGGGTTCAAGCCCTGCATTGGACTAGGTGCTGACAGTGCGGACCCTCCTTGACATTCTCTCTCTCCCTCTCTCTGTCCATGTCCTGCTCTCTTCTTTCTCCCAAAGGAATAAATGAGCTGAAGAAAAAAAAAACACCTTTGAAAGACTCATGCATGTTTCCTATGAAATTTTTTAAAACTCAGAATATATCTATAATTAGAAGAAAATTAAATACTGCTCATCATTCTGTCTAGAAATAAACAGCCTTAACTGTATGTCATTTACATTTATGGTGTTTTTCTGTTTCTACATAAACTTAAAACGTGTTTTCTGATTATATCAAAATGTATACGATGTTTGGAAGCTGTCTTCAAGATCCTTTTAGTAAAAATTTAAGAGTTCTGTCTTTCACCTCTAAGTTTTTATTCATCTAGAGCCGACTGTGTATCTACTGTTGGCAGAGTCAGTTTAATTTTCCCCCATAGGGATAATCATCCAGTGGTTCCAGTACATGTATTGTCTGGGAGGCGTATCTTTTCCCAGTCTGTGAGGCCACATCTCTGTCAAGTTCTCACTCATGTGGATCTGCATTTGGATTCATGTATTATGCATATCCATGTCCTTAAATATTCTGTAACATCATGTTAGATGCGGGCTGATTCATTGCATTTTATTAATTCAGCCCCGTATTCAGTGTTTGGGCTAACATCCTCATAGTTAAGGTTAAAAGTATAAATAAAACCTCTGGATCAGAGGCCTGTAGGTTTTTAAGGAGTTTGACATATGTGGCCATATTAGTGTCTACTTTTTATCTGAGGGTTTCACTCAGATAGACTTGTAGGACAGCTTTATCATATAAAAGCCTGTGGGAACTTCTGAAAAGTTATTATTCAAAAACTTTCTCTAGAGCTTATTGTTTAGAATAAATTTATGTATTGTGAAAAATTACTTAAAAGGTACTTTTGAATCATTTTTTCAAGTTTTTATTTAAAGTCTAGTGAGTTACATCCAGTGCAATATTGGTCTCAGCAGTAGAATCAGTGATTCTTCACTTACATACAACATCCTGTGCTGATGACAAGTGTCCTCTTTATACCCATCACTCATCTAGCCCATCCCCCACCCCATCTCCCTCCTTCAACCCTCAGTTTGTTCTGTATAGTTAAGAGTCTCATACATCTTGTTTCCCTCTCTTTTTTCCCCTTCCTTCCCGTATGTTCATCTGTTTTGTTTCTTAAATTTTACATATGAATGAAACAAATGATACTTGTTATTCTCTGACTTATCTGGCTCAGCATAGAACACTGTAGCTCCATTGACATTGTTGCAAATGGCAAGAATTCATTCTTTTTCGTGGCTGAGTAGTCGTCCATGGTGTACATATACCACATCTTTATCCATTCATCGGTTGGCAGATATTTGGGATCTCTCAATAATCTTTTGTTGCCAATGCTCCTGCAAAGATTGTGGTTCATGTACCTCTTCAAATCTATATTCTTTTTTTTTTTAACGTTTTATTTATTGTTGAGAGAGAAAGACAGCATGAACAGGGGAGGGTCAGAGAGAGCTAGACACAGAATCCAAAGACATGCTCCAGGCTCTGAGCTAGCTGTCAGCACAGAGCCCGAAACGGGGCTCAAACCCACCAACTGTGAGATCATGACCTGAGCCGAAGCCAGACGCTTAACCGAGTGAGCCACCCAGGCGCTCACGAATCTGTATTCTTGTATCCTTGAGTCATTGCTGGATCTTAGGGTAGTTCTATGTTTTAGTATTTGAAGAATCGCCACACTGTTTTCCAGAGTGGTTGCACCAGTTTGCATCCCCATGAACGGTGTACGAGGATTCCCCTTTCTCCACATCTTCTCCAACACGTGTGGATTCTTGTGTTGTTCATTTTAGCCATTCTGACAGGTGTTACGTGATCTCATTTTATTTTTGATTTGCATTTCCTTGATGATGAGTGATGTTGATCATCTTTTCATGTGTCTGTTGGCCACCTGTATGTCTTTGGAGAAGTGTCTATTCATATCTTCTGCCCATTCTTTTACTGGATCATTTATTTTTTGGGTGTTGAGTTTCATAGGTTTGCTATAAATTTTGGATACTAACCCTTTACCAGATATGTCATATACAAATATCTTCTCCCATTCATAGGTTGCCTTTTAGTTTGGTTGATGGTTTTCTTCACGGTGCAGAAGTTTTTTATTTTGAAGAAGCCCCAGTTGTTCATTTTTGCTTTTGTTTCCCTTGCCTCCAGACATGTATATATTAAGAAGTTGCTGCAGTCAATGTCAAAGAGGTTACTGCCTGTGTTCTCCTTTAGGATTTTCACGAATTCCTATCTCTCATTTAGGTCTTTCATCCATTTTGAATTTACTTTTGTGTAGGGTGTAAGGAAGTAGTCCTGTTTCATTCTGCTGCATGTCACTGATCAGTTTTCCCACCACCTTTTACTGAAGAGACTTTTCTCCATTGGATATTTCTTCTTGCCTTGTCGAGAATTATTTGTGGGTCCATTTCTGGGTTTTATCCTCTGTTACACTGATAATGTGTCTGTTTTTGTGCCAGTTCCATACCGTCTGGATGATGACAGCTGTGTGGTACAGGCTGCAGTCCAGGATTGTGATGCCTCCAGCTTTGGTTTTCTTTTTCAAGATTGCTTTGGCTCTTTGGGGGTCTCTTGTGGTTCCATAGAAATTTTGGGATTGTTTATGGTCACTCTGTGAAAAATGCTGGTGGTGTTTTGAGGGGGAGTGAATGAAATGTGTAGATTGCTTAGGGTGGTATAGCCGTTTTAACAATATTTGATTTTCTAATCCATGAGCGTGGAATGGTTTTCCCTTTCTTTGTGTCATCTTTGATCTGTTTTAAAGTGTTCTGTGCTTTTAAGGTTACAGATCTTTTACCTTTTTGGGTAGGTCTATTCCTAGGTATTTTTCGGTTTTTGATTCAATTGTAAATGGGATTGATTCCTTGATTTTTCGTTCTGCTGGTCCATTATTGGTGTACAGAAATGCCACTGATTTCTGTAGGTTGACTGTGTATCCTGCGACTGTGCTGACGTCTTTCAGGTTTTCTGCGGTGTATCATGTAGTCTATGAATGGTGAAAATTTGACTTCTTCCTTGTCCATTGGCATGCCTTTTCTTTCTTTTTGCTATCTGATTGCTGAGTGTAGAACTCACATTTCAGTGTTAAATAACAATGGTGAGAGTGGATATTCCAGTCTTGTTCCCGACTATACAGGAAAACTCTCCGTCTTTCCCAATTGAGGTTGTGTGTCTTCTGTATATGGCTTTCATGATGTTGAGTTATGTCCCATCTGTCCCTCCTTTGGGGAGGTTTTTTTTTTATCAAGCATGCGTGTTGTACCTTGTCACATGATTTTGCTGCATCTATTGAGAGGATCATGTGGCCTTTATCCTTTCTTTTATTAACGTGGTGTATCATGTTGATTGATTTGCAAATATTAAACCACCCTTACAGCCCAGGAATAAATCCCACTTGATCAGGTGAATAAAATTTTTAATGTACTGTCGGGTTCGATTTGCTGTTGTCTAATTGTGAATTTGCGCATCCATGTTTACCTGCGATATTGGCGTGTAATTCCTCTTTTTGTGGGGTCTTTGGTTTTGGAGTCAAGCTAATGCTGCCTTTGTAGAATGAGTCTGAAAATTTTCCTTCATTGTCTGTTTTTTGGAACATTTTGAGAAGAATAGCTATTAACTTTTCTTGAAATGTCTGGTAGAATTCCCCTTCAAAGCCATCTGGTCCAGGATTCTTGTTTGTTGGGGGATTTTTTATGATTGATTCGATTTCTTTTATGGTTATGGGTCTGTTCACATTTTCTGTTTCTTACTGTTTCAGGTTATAACATGACAGTTTGATGGAAAAAAGATCTAACCTTACATTGCCACAATCTACCTCCCCTTCAAACCCCATCTCATCTGTCTGGCATGTATTTGTTAGTATTTAAGATGAAATCAGATATCCCATGAAAACTTACCTGCCTTATTTCTGATGTTTCTGGCAAGTTCTTCGCAACTACGATAAATTAAAAAGTGACTGACTTGGGTTTATGAACTTGAAAGGGCCGTGAGTTCTTCAGATGTCCTTGCCGTGGTGGCCACCCCGCCTTAGGGTTCTGGCAGGTGCTACGTTTGATTCTGTTGTGCTGAAAATTGTGATTCAGAGACACAACACAGAAAGATGGGATATTTTGTATTTCCGTGGTTAAACACATGTTCCAGGGGCACCTGGTTGGCTTAGTCGGAAGAAGGTGTGACTCTTGATATCAGGGTTGTGAGATGGAGCCCCACAATGGGTATGAAGATTACTTAAAAATAAAATAAAAATCCTAATTTTCTTTCCTTTTGTTGTTGAGAATTCTGTGCCCAGAGCTCACACCCCCGAATTCATCCATATCTGACCAACGCGTATCAAGGGGATCCCGTGAGTGCTGGGCGCAGGGCCAGCTGCTCTCCTAAGCTGCCCTTCTGCAGTGGAGGTTCAGAGATTCTCCACTGTAACAAGATCACTGCCTCCTGGTGCACAGATAGGTATGTAAAAGGGGTGATCTTTTTTATCAACTGGGACAGTCACCAAGACGACTGTAAACCTGACTCGTACATTAGTGGAAAGGCCATGCAGGGCAGCCTGCCGCGGCTTCGCTCCGGATGGGGAAGCCCACCTCTGTGACCTGGGTGGCTCTGTGGGCGCCAGGTGACACATGTGTAGATCTACCCAGTCCCCATTTGCCTCACATTCCCTGTAGTGTTAAGGTTTCATGTAACTGTAGTGCTTTTGAATCAGGACTAAGAAATTATACTTTGGTAAAGCGTTTCAAAGAAAAATTCTACACTTTACTTAGTCAACAATAGGGAGGGGCACCCGGGTGGCTCAGTGGGTTAAGTGTCCACCTTTGCTTCAGCTTCATGATCTCATGGTCGTGGAGCCCCACATCGAGCTCTGTGCTGAGAGCTCAGACCCTGGAACTTGTTTCGGATTCTGTGTCTCCCTCGCTCTCGGCCCCTCCCCCACTGTCATGTGTGTCTATCTGAAAAACAAACATTAAAAAAAATTTTTTAAGTAGGGAAAAGCACCTTTACTACGTTCTCAAAGTATATGTTTCAAGTTTCACAAGTCCTCCTTGTGCCAATACAGTTGCTTTTCTATCATTTCCCCCCAATTTTCCATTAAAACGTTTAACCAATACATGCGGATATACTTATCTTTAGACAATCTTGGGATCTACTAAAGTCAGTAATTTAAGATTAAATCCCTTCCTGTGTTGCCAGGAAATTCAAACCTAAGCCGTAATTGGAAATGTTACCAACAACACAGCAGCACGAACAGGAAAGGTTATTAACCTGGAGACAACAAGTGTAGCTGATGCACTCAATTGAAAAAAGGTCTTATTCAGAACTTTTGTCCTAGAGTTTTAAAAAATTATTTTTAGTCATAAGAGTAGTACATGAATTACTTCTTGTGGTTAAAAGTTAACTTCTGATAACGTGCAAATACACCCTGATCTTGCCCTAGTCCCCTTACTGGAGATAGAGTACTTTGATCAGGTTACTGTGTGTCCTTCCAGAATCCTTGCGTGTGTACGTATATGGACACGTAACACTATCTGGCCCACTCTATGCCTTGTTCCACGACATGCTCTCTTTGCTTGATGATCTAGGTTTTTGACATCTTTCCATTTCTTATAAATTTAAATTTTCTCTTGTTTTTCTAAACTATTTTTTTAATGTTTATTTTTGAGAGAGAGACAGAGACGAATATGAGTGGAGGAGGGGCAGAGAGAGAAAGAGATACAGAATCCGAAGACAGGCTCCAGGCTCCAAGCTGTCAGCACAGAGCCTGATGTGGGGCTCAAACTTATAAGATGCGAAATAATGACCTGAGCCAAGGTCAGATGCTCAACTGACTGAGCCACCCAGGTGCCCCTAAATTACTTCCTTCAAACAAGCATTGTATAATGTGTCATGGTGGGTCTGGCCGCTCCCCACTGGTGAACAGTGACATCATTTCCCGTTTTTGTTGTCAGAGCATTGTGGGGGGGGCGGGGGGGAGAGTGAAAGAGACACAGACTCTGAAGCAGGCTGCGGGCTCTGAGCTAGCGGTCAGCACAGAGCCCGATGCGGGGCTCAAACACAGGAAGCATGAGATCATGACCTGAGCTGAAGTTGGATGATTAACTGACTGAGCCACCAGGTGCGCCTGTCCAGGCCTTTTAATGAACCAAACTTGCGGTCTGGACCCTGGTTCTCCCCCTGGGAACGTTGTAGTCCTGGCTCAGCCACAGGCTACAGCGCTTCTCCCCAGGATCCCTCAGGACATGCCTGATCTGGACCTGAGTACTGGGCTTAAATCAAGAAATCAGGGGCGCCTGGGGGTAAGTGTGGGACTCTTGATTTTGGCTTAGGTCATGATCTCTTGGTGAGATCGAGCCCCGCAGCAGGCTCTGCACCAGTGTGGAGGTTGCCTTGGGATCCCCCAGTCCCTTTCCCACTCCTTCCCACTCCCCCCTTGCCTGCTCATGCTCTTTCTTTCAAAATAAGTAAACATTTTTTAAAAATAGGGACTGTAGAGTAAAACAAAGAGATAATAGTTTTTCACAGCATTTCTCTAACTCTAGAAACAACAGGCCACCAGAGGCCATGAGGGCCCTGAGGAGGAGCTGGTCGTCCTGGTGGAGAGCACTACCCTGGGCACATGTCAGATAGATACTGGCTGGCCCTGCAGGGAGGTGCAGCTCAGCGGTGGCAGGACCGGCCTACTGTGGGTGAGGACAGGAGAGGTGCGGGAGGACCTTGTGGGGTACTCCTGAGGCCCCCGGCTCCACTCGTTCAGCACCTGGGTGCCTGCAGACAGCAGAGGTCCCATCTCCTGTGACTTTCTATGTGGTTTACACGCTCAATCCTCTGGAATCCTGCATTCGCTCTGAAGACATAAATAATAATTTCCTTAGTCTAAAAGAGGCATTAACTTATGACCCGTGTGTGAATAGAGAATTTATGTGGATGAAACGTCCTCTCAGACTTCTGTAGATGGCACAGGGTTTGGCTGTAAAAGGGGACTTGTATTAGGACAGACATCCCACCCGCTGTAATCAGTGTACTCCATCCCGCTGCCTTTCCTGGTCCCGCCCCCGGTTTGCAGAGGCCCCAGCGCGGTGGAGACGGAGAATATGGACGAGGCTGTGGCCACCGTGAGCGGGCTTCAGTGGGCACGCACCGCTTCCTCCTGAAGGTGACAGATTGGCAGGGCCTGAGCAGAGCCATCATGCTCACCGTGGCCATGGGGAAGGGTGAGTGACTGTGCAGCAACAGGGCTGGAAACCGCTCTGCTTTTCAGCCTCAGGAGACCCTAACCCGTCCGTGGTTGTTGGGAAATGCTGGTGCTTCCTCATTCCCAGCGGATCCTGAGCCTGAGCCCACGTCGGACACTTAACCGACTGAGCCACCCAGGTGCCCCTAGTTAGGCCTCTCTAATCCCAGGGCGTAATCTATTTGAATTGGATAACAGCGGGCAGAGTCGCTGGAGGGCAGCTCCCTGAATTTACCTATTTGTTTAAGTGAAGTTTCTTTAGCCTGTATGGGAAACGCCCAATTTTTCTAGCTATAGACGTTCTCTGTTGTTTCCGAATTACCCTTATCCTTTATTGGAGGCACTCTATCCTGTTCTTTTTCTTCTAAGTTGTTAGGAATGTTATTTTGGGGAGGGACAGGAAAAGTTCTATATTTCTCTGTTTTAGCCAATTTACCTACCTCTATCTGGGGGTCCAAAGCTTCCGTGTGAAGTTACATAGTGAAAGGGCATCAACGTGAACTTTTTGTGGCCCCTTAAGCTTAAAATATTTTATTTCATCTCCCACCTTATTCCAAGTCTGTACATTAACAGTTCCTTCCTCTGGGAAACCTGGACATTGCTTTTGTACAAAACGTAAAAAATGAGCCACCTGCTGGGGATATAACTTGACCCCCTTCTTTGAAAGCAGGTTATGGAATGTCTGTAAATAGTTTTCATTCTTTAGACTCCTTGTAGCCCATAGCATCTCAAGTTCTGATCCTATCCACCACTCTAACCCTGCCTATCTAAACAGGGCATCTGCAGCACCCTATGGTGGAGTCCTAACCGTCCCGAAAAATCGAAGGAGAAAGGGAAAGGGCTTACTTTCAGCTCCCTGTTTGGGTGCCATTTGCCAGAGTCCAGCTCCAGCAAGTCCAGGGTTCCCTGCTGGATGGCCGATGTCAGTGAGAGAGCGTGAGAGTTTCTTTCTGATCACCAGGCAGGGATCTCTGCACTGACCTGAGAGCCAGCTTTCCTTCCGGGAAAAACGTATGGGGTCAGCACAGAAGTGGCATTTGCCTTAGACAAGGATTTCTCATGACAATTCTTTGGTATGAGAAAATTTCTCACAGCATAGATTGGTAGAAACTTTAAGCATAATCTTGACCAATAGTGATTGATGTGGGTGACTTTGATGCTTATCACATGGGGAAGGAGGGGATCTTTAGCATTCAAATACATGCAATGTTTTTAGCATAGCAAAGGCAGAAGTTAGTTCTTTGAGAGCAGGGGTCCAGAGCCTGTTTCCTTGAGGAGACGTAAAACAGGTTTCTCAGGAAATGCAATACTTACTCCCATAAACACAAAAGAATTTCCTATGATAAGTTCCTTCACAAGGTACAATTAACATATTTTAAGATAAGGGGTCAAGTAACTCCGATTCCAGTCAGCAAGTCACCTTGGGGGTAGGTGGACAAAATAATTGAGTGGGGCATAGACATCCATCACCATCTGAGGGAGGGAGGCCTTGCAAACCCGCCTTACCTCACAAGGAGTTTCCTCAACCTGTGAGTTCACGATAGCCACTAACACTATGTCCCCTGAGGCTGGGAGGTGCCCGCCTCAGGGTCCAACTTCTTGAAGGAGAGCCGGTCACGCCAGCTTCGCAGGGACCGCCCTCCCTCCGCCCCCCTCCGCCCCCCTCCGCCCCTCGCCCCTCCCTCACATGGGCGCGTGCGCGCATGCGCGCCACCGTGGTCACAGCGCCGCTAAAAGCAGCTGAATCACC
>PISW01016029.1:0-14707 GCA_004023785.1 Mungos mungo
GGGTAGAATCTAAGGTAAGTATGCAGAGTGAGGAGTAAGTTTGCCAGCTAAAGAGGCAGAATGATGATGTTTGGCAGGAGGTACATCTATCACGATTCCGTGTTGGGTGGAGTAAACAGCAGTGCAAAGGCTAAGGTGTACAAGTCACTTTGCAGGATTCGTGAGCAGTTCCGTTTTGCTGGTACAAAAAGTGTGCCATGGGGATGGTTGGGAATGAGGTGCCTACTTAGCTAAGACAAGCTTATGAAGCGTTTTCAGTGCTGTAGAAAGGAGTAGATTTTATCCTGTAAGCCTTGGGACACTTATCGGGTAGAATGCTTTTAATGGAAAATAATAGGTGACTTACAACAGTGACTGACACAGTAGGAACCAGAATTGTTTGGCCGGTTCGGGGATGTCATCAGGATTCCAGTTGTGTCTCGTTCAGTTTTGGAGTTGGGTGTATTTTTATGTCTCCTCTCCTGGTCAGCTCATGAGCAGCAGCTCCAGACATCATATTCTCACATGACCATGCCAGTGGCTGGAAGGACTGTTTTTCTTTATATGTTTGGCTTGGGTTTAGTTTGTTTTTCTTTTTCTAGTTTCTAAAACCGAACGTCATTGATTCGAGAACTTTCTTCCTTTTTAATATATACATTGAGTTATATCAGTGTTCATATGAGTGCTACTAAAGTAGGATTCTACACATTCTAATATGTTTTCATTTTCATTGAGTTCAGAATTCTTTCTAATTTCTTTCTTCACTACTTCTTTGACCCAGAATTATTAAGATGTGTTATTTAGCTCCCAAATATGTGTATTTTCCAGAGATATTTTTATTCTTGATTTCTAATTTGATTGCTGTGTGGTCAGGGAACACAGTTTTATGACTTCAGTCCTTTGGACTTGTTCCTTTTATTAAGATTTATTTCATGACCCCAAATTTAGTCTTGTAGGGTTGAGGTTCCATGGATACTTGCGAAGAATGGTGGTGGTCAGGCCTACTGTGTCCTTGCTGATGTTCTGCCTATTGAGAGATCCGACTGTCATTCCCTATGTCTCTCTTCAGTTGTATCAATTTTTGCTTCTTGTATTTGTAGCTATTAATAGATTTAGGATTGTTATTCATTGACCTCTTTTTTATTAGAAACTGATCTATTATTTGTTGCTATTTTTTGCTTTGAAAACTATTTTGTCTGGTGTTAATATAGCCACTCCAGCGCAGCCTCCTTGTGTCAGGTGTTAGTGTGGTGTATCCTATTTCTGTCTTTCGAGCCAATTTCCGTCCTTACATTTAAAGTGCATTGTGTACTGAGTGGCATACAGTTGGGTCTTCCTTTTTCTATCCATTCTGACAGTGTGCCTTTTAATTGAGGCTTTTAGACCATTTTCTTTTAATGTGATTATTGATATGGCTGATTCAAATCTGTCCTCATGCTGTTTGAGTCCCATTTGTCCTATCTCCTCTTTGTTCCCTTTCTCCTCTGTTTCTGCTCTGTTTTCATCAAGTGATTTCTTATGATTGATTCATTTATTTACTTATTCATTTATTTAGGCTTACTAGCTATAACTTTTTAGATTTGTTATTATAGTGCTTGGCTTAGGGTTTATGGTAGATGACTTAAGCATCACAGTCCACCTTCCAATAATGTTATACCCACACCATATACAGTTTAAGAAACTTACAATAGTTTACTTCCGTTTCTTCTTTCCTAGACAGATCCTTCCTGGATCTGTGGGATTACAGTTTTCATGAAGTTTAGAAAGCTTTTGACTGTTTTTTCGAAATATATTCTTCCTGTCCCTTTCCCCTGCCTCTTTGGACAATTGTGTATTTCCCAATTGAAGTTTCTCACAGTTTTCCAATGTTAAACGTTAGTGTTTTAATTTGTGATGTCTAATATTTGTTTATTTCTCTCCTTGGTACTTTTCATGTCTAGCATAGTGGACATTTCTGTAAGTCCTATTTGGATGTTAAGAAATAGCTTCTATGCCTCAACTTGTCTCTTCATGCTTTGTTTGGAGATTTCCTTAAGTTACTTACAGTTTGATCCTTCAGGCTTGCTCTCATGAATTATTAGATAAAACCAGAGTACTGGTCAGCCTAAGGCACCTTTATGAGTTTTCCCATCCTAGCCGATGTGAATAGATACTACCCCTCCTGCTGTGCGAGTACCAGGTGGTGTGTCCTCTCCTCTTTTCAGATGTCTTTTTTCCCTTGGTCACAAGTAACTTCCTTACATGAATGCATTGGTGGTTATTCTGCTGCATATTCAAGGGGAGCCCTCTACAGATCGCCAGGGCTCTTTCTGGGTTCTGCTTTCTCCTCTCCTGTATGTCTGACCTGCCATCTCTCTGTGCCTTGAATTCACCCAACTCTCAGTTGTAACCCCTCAATTCAAGGAGTCTGGTGGAGTCCATTGTTTTTTTCCTCCTATGGCGTGGCCTGACAATTCTCTCAAGGCAGTGAGCTTGGGCATGTGTTAGGCTAACTTGTTTTGTTTTCAGGGACCATTGTTCTTCATTGCCTGAAGTCCTGTGTCTTGAAAATCCTTTGGAAAAGTATTTTGTCTGTTTTGCTTTTGCTTGCTTCGGGTAGGAAGATAAAATCAGG
This sequence comes from Mungos mungo, assembly GCA_004023785.1. NCBI lineage: Eukaryota > Metazoa > Chordata > Mammalia > Carnivora > Herpestidae > Mungos > Mungos mungo. The sequence continues at coordinate 2,594 of PISW01016029.1, forward strand.
ACATGTCACTCCATCCTGGCCAGAAGCAGTTTACAGTGGAACTTTGGCATGTGCTCTAGACTACCTAGAGTGATCTCTTTCCTCCTTTGTTTAATTGCTCATTGCTCATCCTTCATTCCTCAGCATGGTTATCTCTCCTCGGGGAAATCTTCCTTGGGTGCAGTCAGTTTCAAGTTATGATCATAGAACTCTACTTTCTAATAGGAACTATCTGAGCTGATAGTGATCATTTTAGTTGTCTTTCTCCTTCACTAGACATTAAGCGAAACAGTAGCCAGGGGTCTTCTCGGTTTTATGTAGAGCTTAGTGTCATGTCTTACATTGAAGGGACATACTTATTCAATGTGTGAATGAGTGAATTGAAAATGCACAGTCCTGTGGAATGAAAAAGTACTCCTCTATTTTATTTCTGTTTTTGTTTCTTCTCTGATGCAGATGCTCTTTCCTTATTGAAAATGGAGATTGCCTCTCTTGCGCATGAAGAGTTAATTGATATTGAAAAAAGTCGCTGTGAACATTTGAAGAAAAAAATTAAGAAAATGAAAAAAGAACACAATGCATTAGAAAAGGAGCTAGCGGAAGCAAAAGAAGTGAACTCACAGTTAGAGCGTCAAAACATGAAATTGGAACATGAACTCCGCTCGTTCAGGTATAGCATCTTGGTTTTAAAGACATATTTGAACTGTTTACTTTTTCACTCCCAATGTGTAGGAGAGGTTTTGTGAGTACTAACTTCCCTTCTGAGATTTTACAGGAAGGGAAACTTCTTTTGTGCTGTGAAGTGTGAGATTCATGGAAATAATGCAGCAAGTTTATATCAGTGAATACCTCTAATAAATTAATGTACCTTCCAACTCGTAATCTTAATGGCCATATCAAAATCCACCCTATGGAAGCCTCATTATCTAACAGATTGAATTTTGCTGGTTTTTCGTTTTTCTGTATTTTAGTTAGTGCTGTAAGGAATGTCTTTTATATAATGTCTATTTCTACATTTCTGACTACTTACTTGAAATAAATCCTTCACTACAGTATGATTTGGTTAAAGTATAACAATTTTTAAAGAAGGCCTTTGATCCATACTTTGAAATTGATCTCAGGAGTGTATATTCATTTATATGCCTACCAACAGAATATAAAATGGTCATTTTTCTCAAGGCAGAAAAGTTCTCAAAAATGTATTCATTATTTTTCTTAACATATGCAGAGATGAAAAAGTAAAGTGGGGGCACCTGGATAGCCCAACTAGTTGGTTCAGCATCTGACTTTGACTCAGGTCATTATGAGCTTGAGCCCTGCATTGGGTGGACTCAGGCCCTCGGTCAAGTGAGCATGAGCCCGCTTAGGGCGAGCCTTGCTTTTCCCTTTCTCTCTCTCTGCCTCTCTGTCTCTCTCTGCCCCTCGTGGTATTCTCTCTCTCTTTCTCTCTCTCCACCCTTGCCCACTTGTGCTATCTCTCTCTCAATTAAAAAACAAAGTAAAATGGGGGTGCCTGGGTGGCTCGGTCAGTCCAGCGTCCAACGTTGGCTCAGGTCTTGAGCTCAGGGTTAGTGAGTTTGAGCTCCGCATCGGGCTCTCTGCTGTCAGTGTGAAGCCCAGTTCAGATTTTCTGTCTCCCTCTTTCTCTGCTCCTCCTTTGTTTGCTCGCTCTTTCGCTCTCAAAAATGAATAAACACTAAAAAGAGGTAATATGGAAAGTGATTACTGATAAGTTTTTTCAACATCTCTGTCATACATAGAGAAAATTAATTCAAAAGCTTATTCTGAAAACATATTATTCTTCACTGTTTACTTCATTCATATGGATCCTATGTTGTCCTAAAAGGAATTTCTAAATGATTCACTAAATGGATAATAATCAGCAAGGTAAGTTGCAAGTATTGTGGAAGAAGAAACAAAAAGTCTAAGGCAACAGATATGAGACCCACTGGCCCCATCTTGGATGACAGTCATCCGCATGTGTGAGCTGGGGAAAGCACATGTGCAGATCCGGTCTCCTGGTGCAAATCGTGGTTGGAGGGACCTGTCATGTCTTGTGAAGTTGAAATTTCATTTCTAGTGAATCTATAAATGTGTTGATAAATAGCAACTTCTCATGTTAATTAGAAACTATCTGTCCTATGGAGGAATATTGATACCTGTGGGGAAAAGGGTACTTTTCAACTCTGACTTTCCTGAATAATTTCAAAATTCCTTCCCTACAATGTCTACCAGAGTCATTTCTGACTAAAACTAAGCTGCGTACTGCTTTCTCGTGGCTTCTTTTCAACTGTATGTATCTTTTGGAAGAGGTTGATGTGAGAAATTAAAAACATGAGCCCTGGAAAGGAAACAAATTGGAGAGCACAGAAATTGTATTGGGATAATAAGCCAACATATGTGGAACCGGCTTATAAACTGAGCTTTTAATTTCTAACAAAACAAATGTTAAATGCGTTTAATTGCAGATTTGCTTTCACACAAGAAGGAGACAGAAGCCTTGCTGAGAAGTTCTATGAGAAAAATACCGAGAATTCACAAAGGACACAAGAGCAACATACTAAGAAAGTTGAAACAAAACTGCAACAGAAAATCCCTGGTAGAAGTCTACACCTGCAATCGATTGTAGAAACTCAGTTGAATACGGTAAATTAGTTTTCATAAAAGTTGTATATTTCCATCAATATTATATGGTAAATTATACATCTATTTTATAGTATCCCTTTGATTCAATGTATATTATTTAGGTCGAAAATAAATCGTGAGATCATGTTCCTTTAAACACTGTTTTGAAGTTCTCCTCTTCAGCTTTTGACTTTTGGTTAATGGTATGAGACCAGAGTCGTAATGAAATATGTGTCTAGTTGAGGAAGAGCAAAATGACACTCGGTGGCAACTTTCTCGAGAACAGAATGCCAGAGAATTACAAGGTAGAATTCTAAATAAGCACCTTTGCAAACAAATGGAGATAGACTTGGCTAGTAAGAAAGTGAATTTTGAGGTATTTTCTTTAGTTATTTGGAAATACATCTCTGTATGTATTTGCATAGATTTTATGTTTTGAATTATGACTACTATGTTCTCCATGTATGTGTATATATATTTTGAAAACCAAACCCATACATTCATGGGAAGTCTAGAGGATCATAAAAGCACGTACATTTGGGGGATGGGCATGGGGGATGGTGGCATTTTTGCTTGCTTTATTATTGGATAAAATAATATTCTTATGAAATGCATTTGTTGCTACAAATAGTGACATTCATAACGTCCTCATCCAAATGAGAGGCTTTTATTATTTTCCATGGAAATTGAGCTTTCCATCATCTGAAAAGCATTGCTCCTAACAACGTATGTTTTGCTTTGGAACGGTTATTTCACGGTTTTGATATATTAAGAGGTTAGTTTAACACTTCCGCCAATGGACAGGAGGACAAGTGTCGCCAGTTCAGAGATGATATTTTAAGTGTCGAATCTCCTACTTTTGAGAAGAGTAATGGTTTGCTTCAAGTAGTATCCTATTTCATTACAAGGAGCTTTTGAAAACAATAGTATGCTATAATATATACTTCATGATCATGTATTCGTAGGTGTTTTATTCCTAATAAAATAGTTCAGTTTATTTGCCCTAGTTTATATCTATTACTAGTTTCAACATGAGGTATAAGTAAGTTCCTTCTATTCTGACTTTCTCAAGGGTTTTATTAAGAAAGGGTGCTGTATTTTGTCAAATGCTTTTTCTGCATCTATCGACAGGATCATATGTTTTTTTATCGTTGGTTTTGTTCATGTGGTGTATCACATTGATGGATATGCAAATATTGAACCAGCCTGTAACCCAGGAATGAATCGCAGTTGATCATGACGGATCATTCTTTCTATATGCTGTCGAATTCAATTTGCTAGTATCTTGTTGAGTATCCTTGTATTCACTAAGGATATTGGTGTGCAGTTCTCTTTTTTGGCTGGGTGTCTGTCTGGTTTGTGTATCAACGTGATGCTAGCTTCATAGAATGAGTTTGGAAGTTTGCCTTCTATTTCTCTTTTTTGGAGAAGTCTTAGTTTGTGAAGACTAGATATTAACTCTGCTTTAAATGTCTCGTAGAATTCCCCTGGGAAGCCATCTGGCCCTGGGCTCTTATTCTTTGGGAGATTTTTGATAACCAATTCGATTTCTTCACTGGTTATCGGTCTATTCATGCTTTCTATCTCTTCTTGTTTGAATTTTGCTAGTGCATGTATGTTTAGGAATTTGTCCATGTCTTCTAGGTTGTCCAGTTTGTTGACATATAGTATTTCATAGTAATCTCTTAATGATTGCTTGAATTTCTAAGGGATCTGTTGTAATAGATCCATTTTTCTTCATGATTTTATCTATTTGTGTGCTCTCTCTTTTCTTTCTAAGGAGCCTGGCTAGACGTTTATGAATTCTGTTTATTTTTTAAAAAGCCAACTCTTGGTTTCAGTGATCAGCTCAACTGTTTTATTTTTTGTTTGCTTGTTTGTTTTTGATTCTGTATTGTTTATTTCTGCCCTGATCTTTATTATTTCTTTTCGTCTTCTGGATTTGGAGTACTCTTGCTGCTCCCCTTCTGGTTCCAGTAGGTGCTGTGTTCGACTTTGTATTTGCACTTTTTCTAGTTTGTTGACATAGGCCTGGATTGCAATATACTTTCCTCTTAGGACTGCCTTTGCTGCATCTAGAGAGTTTGGATTGTTGTATTTTCGTTTTCATTTGTTTCCATATATTTTTAAATTTCTTCTCTAATTGCCTGATTAGCCCTGTCATTCTTTTGTTAGGGTGGTTTTTAATCTCCACATTTTTGGAAGTTTTCCAGCCTTTCTCCTGTGGTTAATTTCAAGTTTCATAGCTTGTGATCTAAAAGTGTGCATGGTATGATCTCAAATCATTCATATTTATGGAGGGCTGCTTGATGCTGCAGTATGTGATCTATCTTGGAGAATGTGCCATGTGCACTCGAGAAGAAGGTGAAATTCCTAGCTTCAGGATGCAAAGTTCTAAATATATTTATCAATTCCATTTGTTCCAATGTGTCATTCAGGTCCATTGTTTCTTTAGTGATTTTCTTTCTGGTTGATCTGTCCATTGCTGTCAGTGGAGTACTCAAGTCCCCTGCAATTAGCACATTCTTATCAATAAGATTGTTTCTGTCTATGATCCATTGTTTTGTGTATTGGGGCGCTCCCGAATTTGGCGCATAGATGTTTATAATTGTTAGCTCTTCCTGATGGAGAGACCCTTTAATTATTATATAATGTCTTTGTTCATCTCTTGTTACTGCCTTGACTTTAAAGTCCAGTTTGTCTGCTATAAGTATGGCTACTCCAGCATTCTTTTGCCTTCCAGTCACATGATAGAGATTTTTTCCATCCCTTTCCTTTCAATCTGAAGGTGTCTTCAGGTCTAAAATGAGTCTCTTGTAGAGAGTAAATAGATAGATTTTGGTTTTTTATCCATTCTGCTGCTACCCTGTGTCGTTTGGTTGGAGTATTCAGTCCATTTACATTCAGTGTTCTTATTGAAAAATGTGGGTTTAGATTCACTGTGTTCTCCTTAGATTTCATGTTTGTGGTGGTGTCTCTGGCACCTTGTATTCTTTGCAACATTTCCCTCATAGGGTCCCTCTTAGGATTTCTTGTAGGGCTGGCTTGGTGGTGATGAATTCTCTCCATTTTTGTTTATTTGGGAACACCTTTATCTCTCCTTCTATTTTGAATGATAGGCTTGCTGGAGAAAGCATTCTTGGTTGCCTATTTTTTCTGTTGATCACATTGAAGATTTCCTGCCATTCCTTCCTGGCCTGCCAAGTTTCATTATTAGATAGGTCTGTAACCACACCGATAGGTTTCCCTTCAATGTGAAGAGGAAGCAAAAGTTATTGCAACAATAATAATTTCATGATTTTCTAAGAGATGTATAAATTTCACCTTATTTACTATTGATATTTTGAAATATAAGGCTTCTTTTGTATTGATGGGTTTATACTGGAGAAGTAGCCATGGGTGGTGCACGAGCACTCCTTGTGGAGTGAGAAGGCCTGGGGAGATTCCCGCAGCTCACAGTTCTCATCTCTCCATTCCAGTACTGTGATAACCAGATGCGTTCCCTGATGCGTATAGAAGTGTTTCCAGTACCCTGCCTCGATGTGTCAGTTATCAATAGATGTAATTCTTATACCTGACTGTAGAAATGTTTGAAAGCAGATATCTATGAAATATTCCCAGGAAGAAAGAATTTTAGGAAATGTAATCTGTCCAAGACTATGCAGAGCTAAGGATTTGACTGAGGGGTAGCTGTGTTAGCTATCAGACTGTGAACTCCACTTTTAAATGTCCTCAGATTTGTGAATCTTTTATTGCAGGCCTTGTGATTTGCTGTAAGGCAGAGAAAGGCATTGCCGGTTTAAGAAATCTGAGATTCTTAAAATTTTTCCTGTGAATTCTTTGTTACTTTCATGTATTCATTATCTTCAATTAACATTTTGAACTTTTGGTAACTGATGCTGTTATAAAGTTTGAAATTTGCAATAAACTATAATTTTTTTTTCATTTGGATACTCACATACTGCAATCTGTCTCTCTTCCTTTGTTTTTCTTTCTTCCTTCCTTCTTTCTTCCTTCTTCCTTCCTTTCTTCCTTTCCTCCTTTCTTCCTTGATTCCTGTTTATTTATTTACTTTTGAGAGAGAGAGAGTGCAAGCAGGTGAGGGGAAGAGAGAGGGAAAGAGAGAATCCCAAGCAGGCTCCGTACGGTCAGCACAGAGCCTGACATGGGGCTTGAACCCACAGAATCTGAGATCATGCCCTGAGTGAAAATCAAGTCAGACGCTTAACCGATGGAGCCACCTTGGTACCCCCTGCAGCATTTTCATGATAGAAATATAGGTTGTACCTGAATTTCAGAGAAAATCATGATAATGTCATTTTGTTAAGCGCTACCTGAAAAACTCCATTGTTTTACTTAGGTTCCCGGTAGTCATGAAGAAAAACAAGATCTGTTACATACAAAAAACGTGTTGCAGGATGAATTTGCCACGCGAAGACGGGAGACAGATACCGTGAAAAATCCGAACCAGGGAAAGGAGAAGAAAGGAAAAGAGAGACTGGAAGAACTTGAATCCTCCTGTGCTAGACTCACTACCAGTGTACCTGATCACGATCAGAGTCAGGCATCAAGAAGAGACGTAGAACTTGATGTCCAGAAGGCAAGGAATGAGAAATTTTGTTCACAGGTCAAAGTGAAATCTGAGATATCTCGTCTTAAAGATAACAATGAAATTCTTTCTCAGCAACTTGCGCAAGCTGAACTTAAGTTCAGTACCCTAGAAGTTGAGTTCCAGCACGCGAAAGATGCTCTCGGAGAAATGACTTTAGTTTTAGAACGTGTCCAAAGAGACCTAAGCCAAAGAGAGGGTCAGAAGAAGGAACTGGAACAGCTGTATCAGAAGGAGCAAAGTAAAGTAAATACATACATTGTAAACCAAGAATCCTTAAAGGAGAGAATATCTCAACTTGAGAGTGTAAATATGTTGCTTCGACAGCAATTACAGGATGCCTATTGCAACAAAGACAAAGAGACGGAAGACCTGGTAATTACGATCCAAAACCACTATCAAGATGTCATTACAAAACTACAAGGTGAAAGTGCAAAACAAGGTCAAAGAACTAAAGAGTTAATTGATGAATGTAAGCATTTAAGCGAAAGAATGAATCAGTATGAACATCAGAAAGCAGAAAGAGAAGTAAGTATGCAGAAAGATAAGTATTTTTCAGATTTCTAGAAAGAAAAGTCAGGTAGTATTTGATGATGGCTGAATTTTGAATCTAGTAAAATAAACAAAGAAAAAGAACACAGACTATACATCCACATAAAAGTATAACTTATATGCAGCAAATAAATATCAGACCTGAGTAAAGATACTGTATCATCTATGAAATTTTAAGCCATTAAGTTATAAATTACTGATCGATAATAGCCTTCTAGTGCTACAATAAGCATCTTTTCAGTTTATTTTGAGAGACAGAGAGAGAACAGGATGTGGGGAGGGGCAGAGAGAGGGAATCCCAAGCAGGCTCGGCACTGCCAGCACAGAGCCCTGTGCAGGGCCCAAACCCATGGACTGTGAGATTCATGACCTGAGCCGAAATCAAGAGTTGGTGGCTTAACTGACAAAGCCACCCAGGCTTAAAGTTTACTTATTTATTTTGACAGAGAGGGAGTGCGTGTGTGTGTGTGTGTGTTAACAGGGGAGGGGCAGAGAGGAGAGAGAGAGAATCCTAAGCAGCCTCCATGCTGTCAGTGCAGAGCCCAGTGTGGGGCTCAGTCTCATGAACCATGAGATCATGACCTGAGCTGAAATCGAGAAATGGACGCTTAACTGACTTAGCCACCCAGGTGCCCCAAGAGACTTTTTCCCCCTACTAAACAATGCTTTTTAATGACATTTCTGTTAGCATGATGAGACATGCCAGATAAAATCAGAAGGTAATGTTTAATGAAAGGTTTCAGAAAAGTGTCTTATTTCTCATCTCCACTTTTATGAAGAATCTGTATTGATTTCAGGATGACTTGTACAGAAAATCACTTTACAACCCACTCGAACGTAGGCATTTCCTTCATGTTCTTTTCCTTTGAGACACGTTGCAAAAGCATGGAAATATTCAGATCCTGTTTAGTTCATACACCCGAAAGAGAGTATTAAGAAAGGTATCTATGTGCTACCATTGGATTCTTTAACATTGTATTGAGGTGTACTACACATACCATAAAATGTACCCATGTGACACGTGACAGTTCAGGGTCTCTTGAGTGTGTCGTGCAACCATCACTGCCATCGTGTAGAACGTTTTCATCACCCTGAAAGGAAACCCTCACTCGTCGCCCCCAGCCTCAGGCAACCACCAGTGTTTCTGTCTCAGGGGAGGTGCCTGTTCTGAATATTTCATATAAATGGAGTCACACGACGTTTGGTCCTTTGTGACTAGCTTCACTTCATGTTTTCAGGGGTCGTCTGTGTTGGTTATAGCTTCTGTCAGAGCCTCATTTCTCTGTATGGTCAAACAGTACTCCACTGTGGGCTAAGGCCCTTGTTCATTCCTCGGTTGATGGACCTTTGTGTTGTTACCTCCTTTTGGCTACTTGTAATGCTGCTTATGAACATCCATTTAGTGATTGTGTGGATGTCTGTTTTTATTTCCCTGCCATCAGATTTTATCCTCTGAGTTAATTGGGTTGATGTCACCATCACTCAGCATTTACTCACGCTGTCCTTACTGTCTTCTTAGTTTCTGTTCCACTTGCCTAAAGCTGCATTCTTCAGACCCGCTCACAGTCTCATTCTCCATGAACTTTCTCTGACTGTTGTAACTCCCTTTGGCCTTACTCTCTTGACACTAGTCTGTGCAGAACAAAGAAGTCCTTTATTTTACATTGTTTTCTTCTCCTCCTCTTTCCTGTGTTTATTTATGTAGTAAGGTTTTAATAAAAAAAAAAAGATCGTGATCGTCTAAGAAAAGCAATAATTTATATACACATTTTGTCTAGCCAGTCAGTGAACATTTGGGTTGTTGCACCTCTTGGCTCTTGTTACTACTGCTGCTGTGAACATTGGCATGCAGATGTCTGATTCCCTGCTAGTGTTGTTCAGGATGTTTAACAATTCCCCAAACGTTGAGTAATGATTTGAGCTTTGAATTCTGACTTTCTCTTGTAACCTAAACCCTTCAGTGAGGATTTTGAGAATGTGTGATTTTAATGGTGATTTGTTGTAATTTGTAGTTACAAATATGCAGTTTATTGTTGTCATCATGAATGACTACTAGGTTGTTATGCAAAAGGTTTTTCTCAAAAAATGGACTTTCCTTTTGTTGGAGTTCATAGAGGAAAAGAAATGCCAGTGAAAAGGTAGAAATGGCTGCTCAGTCAGGGTCTTACCGAGTAACATAGTGCTCCTACCATTGCAAGTTCAGAAACTAATTTTTTTTTCCATTCCCTTGAGTTAATCAGCCTTTCAGAGATTTAACAATTCAGTCTCACAAACGAATAATGTACAATTCAGGATTCTGATTTATTGATCTGTAGTGAAACCATGTAACTGTTTCCCAAGCAGAACAGTAATGTCCTGCCACTCTCACCCTCCTTTGTAGTAGAGGCTACTGCTGATTTCAGAGGAGAAGACTACGTTGTAAATCCCCAGTGGGAGCAATGAGGTAGACACACTGACCAGCTAGTTTCTTTCAGTAACAGAAGCTATATACATGCAGATTTCATGAGACAGCTCTACCCATTCCGGGGGAACTAGACCATTCTGTTGACTGATCCTTTTTGTTGCCAAAGAAACATTGAGAACTATTTTTTTCTAGACTTCTTATAAGTTAGTTACATTGCATTAGCGTGCTTCTCAGGCAAGTAATGTGACCTTATGTTGATAAGAAGTCTTCTGGGAAAGAGGGTGCTAGGCGTTGTCCTGCTGCTGCTTCCTAAAGAAACCTTGAAGGTCTCAAAAAGTAAACTTTAGAAGAATATCTGAAACGGATTCAGCTTCTTAAAAATAATGAGGGATTTTCTGTAGATGCCGATAGAAATGAATTAGGGTTATGACATGAAATTACTTGTCACTCGGAGGTCTGCCCATGTGAAAAAAAAAAACCAACTTAGATAGCTTCCCTCCAGTTCAGTCCATCGCCTTGACTTCTCTAGAAGGTTCTTACCTCATGAATCCCCAGGCCAGATAAGGGGATTTGGGTTAAGAGATGTGATGAACACAATTTTGAGGGGAAGCATCTGGATTGGGAAAAAGAGGTAGCTCTAGCCTACTGACCCTTCCTAACAACAGAGCCAAGTATGTAACTGAAAGGAACTTCAGAAGAAGACTTTCATAAGGTGAGATCTCTATGGAATAAGAAATTACTCAAAAGGAAACCAAGGCAAATAATTGATACGCAGCGTTTGTGGAAAAACTTTCATGTTATAAAAGAAAAGCATGACAGAGTATGCTGGTCAGCATTCTAAGGGGAAGGGTGCCCCCTACAATTAAACAACAAAAATCCACTCAAAGTAACACCAAAAAGAGTCTAAAATGTACAAGATTAGCTGTCTACAAAGATAGTCCACATCAAGTAATGATTTGTGAGTGTGTGTTTGAGGATGTTGTCTATGAGGAACTAGAAGGAAGAGCAAAAAATACAGATGGCCTCAGTAAAGGGGTCAAAGCTTTACAAAGGAAATGTAGCTTGGAGAATCTGGTTTAGAAGCCTCGAGAGCATTTGCAGAGAAGAATAGCCAGGGTCGAGGGCAAAATGGCAGGGGTTGCTGTCCTTTAGAAAGAAAATGGAGTTAGAAGAGCAGAGGAAGGGCATGATCCTTGTTATCAGCTGCTGCTGAGAAATGAAGCAGGATAAAGACATTTAGGGAAATAGGGGCACCTGGGTGGCTAAGCCAGTTGAGTGGCTGACTCTTGATTGTGGCTCAGGGTATGATCAGAGAGTCGTGGGATCCAGCCTTGCATTGGACTCTGCTCTGAGCATGGAGCCCGCTTAGGATTCTCTCTGTCCCTGTGTCCCTGTGTCCCTCTATCCCAGCTGTGCACTCCGTCTTTCTAAAATAAAGTTGAAAAAAAAATTTTAAGTTTAACCTTTTTGAGGAACTGCCAAACTGTTTTCCAAAGTGGCAGCAACATAACGTTTTCATCAGCAGTTTTTGAGGGTTCTCATTTTTCCTGATTCTTGCCAATGTTTGTCATTATTTGTTGTTTTTATTCTGGCGATTCTAGCGGGTATGAAATGGCATCTTGTGGTTTTTGATTTGCATTTTATAACTAATGACGTTGAACATCTCTATTTTTATGCGATTGTTATCTATTTCTATATCTTCTTCAAAGAACTGATCAATTCTTTTGCTCATTTTTATACTGGATTGTCTTTTCATTATTGCAAGCGTTATTTAAATATTCTAAATACAAATCCCTTATCGGACATGGGATTTTCAAATATTTTCTCATATTTAGTAGCTTGCCTTTTCACTTTCTTGGTGGTGCTATTGGAAGCATAGAAGTTTTTAATTTTGATGAAATGATGAAATAGACTTCACGTGCTTTTGTCTTTTACTGTCATATCT
>PISW01016030.1:0-14693 GCA_004023785.1 Mungos mungo
AGTGACTCACACAGCAGCGTGGGGCCACCGGCATCGGGGCTCGTCACGGCGGTGACGGCGTCCTGCCCGCCTCCAGGGAGGCGCGTGAGGGGAGGGCTCGGAGGGGGACCCCGGAGCCGGCCTTCGCTCTGTCCCCCGGACCCCGGGACTGGCCTGGGGCTGCCGGGCTTGCTCCTGCCGCCCGTTCCTTCTCTCCCACTGGAAGATATTCCCAGCGAAAGTTGTGTGCACGTGTCACAACTGAGAAGAGCCGCCGAGCTCCGGGAGGAGCAGTGTCTGGAACCCGCCGCGGTCGGGCTCACGTCTGGGTCTTCGTGGCCGACTTTGCCGAAGCGCGTGCGAGTCAGAACAAGGCCTAGAAGCTTCTGTCCCTCTGTCCCTCCTGACTTGGCCGTGGCTGTGGTGCCTTTCCCTCGAGGCCCCGCCCACAGGCGCCAGGCGTCTGAAGGTCCTTCACCGACTGCTCGGAACCGTCTGAACGTGGTGACAGTAAAACCCACCCCAGCAGGGGCAGCAGGTGCGCCCCAGCTGTCTCTCGTGTGACACACGCCAACCCCGGAGGAGCGTGGGGTGAAGAAGTCGGTCCGGTCACGTCCGGCTGGTGGAGCCTTCTGGGAACACTGCCCGCATTTCCTAATTCCCAGCAAGATAACGCCCTCTCCTGGCTCCTGAAATTATAATAATAGCAAATTAGACGCTTGCGGAGGAACTGATTTTGCACTTCAAAGAGAAAGTCGTACTCAGGAGATCCGAGCCCTCCGGGAGCGCTGGGCGCCGGCACGCGGCCCGCCAACGGCTCCTGCGTGGGCCCCGCGCGTCCCGTGCGGTGGGGATCCCGGAGGTGGGGGGGGGCGTCTGCCATCTGGGCCCCCCCCCGACTCTTCCCCGGAACAGCTGTGGCAATCTGGAGTGACGCGGTCACTCACAAATTAACCAGTCAGCACGTCGGCTGTCAGCAAAGTGACTTAGACTGAAGTGACCCCAGACCCGTGTGGGTGTCGGGAGCCAGGGGACCGCAGGGACCAGCTCTTGGCCTGAGGAGGGGACGAGCGAGCGGGGTGGGCACAGCAGGCAAGCACGTGGGATGAGTGCACCCAGGGCAGCTCTCTGCCGCGGACGGTGGGCATTCGGGAGGGGGTGCGTGAGCTCAGACTAGCAGGCGGGAGCCGGGCCCGGCCCGGGAGTCAGCTCCTCCAGGGAGACGGAGGGGCGGGAGCAGACCGAGGAGTCATCAGAGCAGATGCACAGCCACGGAGGTGCTGGTTCCGATGAGGCTGTGAAGGAGGAGGCAGAAAATTTACTTCTAGAAATATCTATGACCCCTTTCTGGTTTGTGCCCTGACCCTGTGGGGTAAGAGCAACTGAGTTTAGTAATTTCCCTCCTTTCCCTGTTCCTTATTTTAATTTTTTTAATGTTTATTTATTTTTTAGAGGGAGGCATGGTGGGGCAGAGAGAGAGGGAGACACGGAATCTGAAGCAGGCTCCGCACAGAGCCCAAGTGGGGCTTGAACTCACGAACCTGAAGATCATGACCTGAGCTGAGGTTCGATGCTTAACCAACTGGGTCAACCATCTAGGCGCCCCTCCCCACTCCTGTTTTAAACCCCAAACCTAAGCATAATGAGCCAAGACCTCCCCTCCAAGGGTCACCCTGGAGAGTCTGGGGAAATGGGCAGAAGCTAGTTTCCCTCTTTGCTCTGACTGCTAGGAAGCTCAGCACCCGCAGGGCCATCGTGTGCATTTTGGATTCTACTGTGACTCTTGTCTTCATCGTTTCCTCTTTCTTCCTCTGCGCCCCCATTTCACCCAGAGCATCATCTTGTTGGCTGGTGGTGCAGGAAAGTCTGGGGCGGGAGCTGGGGCCACCGTGAGGGGCCCTGTGTCTGCTTCGGGCTTTCCTCCCCCACCCGCGGGGATGTGGCTGAGTCCGATTCCAGGACCGAGGCTCCGTGTCTGTGAGCACTCCCTAGACGGAAGCCGGGGAACGTCTTCCAGGTCCTTCCAAATGGCAAGGCCGGCTGTGTATAAAGCAACCCCACCCTTTCCCAAGGCCATGGGCCTCATGGGCGTGGGGCTCCTGGTTGCTCCTGTCTGGGCAGAGCTCCCGTGCGCCCTGGGAAGACCGAGCCCGTCCCTCCGAGCCCCGCGTGGCGACGCGCCTCTCAGCTGGTCAGGAACAGGTGCAGGCTGCAGCCCGCAGCCCTCGCCCCCACCGCGGTCACGACATGCCTGTTCCCAGAGCAATGATCCGGCCACGCTGGGCGGGACGGACGCTCAGAAGCCTGGGGTCTCGGCCCTCACGTCTCTGAATCACGGGCTCGGCTTCGTCTTTCCCGGTGGCCAGCAGGGCGCTCGGGCCGTCTGGGATCCGCACAAAGCTGCCCTGCGGCTTCAAACTCCTTTGTCTCAGGCTTTGTACACTCAGCCGTGTGAAAGAGCATCTCTGTCCCTGGCACAGCGGCCACGGCCCCGTCTGACCCTGGGACGTGGCCGCGGCCTCAGCCAGATGGCTGTGTTTTGGCCACAGCCCCTGAGATAAAAACATGGTGAACGCAGTTGTGAAACGTGGTCACACAAAGCGCCATGGTACTTGCTTCTCGGTGTTTCATTTGAGGACCGGCCGTCTCTCACCCCTAAGCAGAGCTCCGTAAACGACCGTGAACGTCTTGGGATCATCCGAAGACCCTGCGTCTGTGGGGGGGACCTGGCCGGTGCCCTGGCTGTGGACGGGCCCTCCGTGTCCACGCCCGGGGCCGCGCTGCTGGGAGGACACGGGTGCCGGCTCCCGCTCTCAGCTAGAGGCCCTCGGAGCGAGGGAAGCCCAGACTTCGAATCCATCGCTCGTCATAAAATCTGAGGAGTCTGTGATCCACACTCACAGTCAGCCCAGGTGGCATGGCAGGTTCGCCAGGCGCAGAGCCCGTTCCTGATGGACTTAATGACCCCCTCCCTCGACGGCTCCACAGTGAGTCACAGATGACACACCCAGGCGGGAGGAACTTTGCTGACTCCGGGCTTCCCCAGATCCCATCAATCACGGCGCGGGCCTGTTCACACTGCAGGGCTTTCCCGAAACAGGACTCTGCGGTCAGCTGTGCACGGCAAACGGAGCCCATTTGCAAACTCAGTCTCTGTCACATTCTGAAAGTTCCCTCCGCTGATCTTGCACCCCCCCCCGTACCCCACCTCATGGCACAACCCCGGGCCTGCCTGGACCCCGGCTTGGACCGGCTGCCGCAGGCCGGCCCCCACCCCCCAACCCCTCGCTCCCAGAGAAGACCCCTCACCCGTTGGCGTCCTGGCCATGCCCTCCTCAAGGCAAGATGGGAAAAGAGGCGGGACGGGTCAGCTGACCAGCTCTGCTCAGGAAGGCTCAGCGCCCCGGCCTGGCCAGGCCTTGAAGGCTGACTCCAGGCTCCCCGGGGGACAGGGGAGGGGCAGCACCCCGAGGCTGCTTCCTGTGCTTTCCACAAAAGAAAAAAACATCATCTCCATCTCCATCTGTTTTCTTTTTCAGATAAAATCTATTTTCGGACAGAAGTATGCATCCCGCTTCACCATGCTCGCCTCCCCCAGCGTCTGGACGTGGCCTCCGCCGTGGGTGGCTGCAGCTGTGGCCGGGCCGTCCCTCTCGCACGCTCAGGCCGGCCCGGGTCAGACCCTGGGGGCGCCTCCCGCCCTGGCAGGCCCAGAGCAAGCTTGTAAATAGAAGTGTGTGAGCCCACAGGTGGCCCGGTGCCGTCCCGGGCCCCCGTCCAGCTCCCCACCAGACCCCAGGGCCTTGCCTGATGAGTCCCCTGGGCGTGGTCCTTTCCGGGGGCAGTGTGCAGATCCCCGACACGGGCCACACAGCGGGCTGGGCGGTGCTGAGGTGGAGGCTGTGCAGGGGGCCTGGGGGGCTCCGTCCCTTAAGCAACTGACTTCCGCTCAGGTCATGACTCATGGTTTGTGGGTTCGAGCCCCCGTGTTGGGCTCTGTGCTGATGGCTCAGAGCCTACAGCCTGATTCAGATTCTGTGTCTCCCTCTCTGCCCCGCCTCCACTCATGCTCTGTCTCTCTACCAAAAATAAATAAAACATTAAAGAAAATTAAAGAAAAAAGAAGGATCCGTGTTAAGTGAAATGACTTTGTAAGAGCTTCTCAACAAGACAGGCGGGTCCCTAGTAACTCCAATAGGGCCCAGTGGCCCCTGCGGACTGTGGTTCTCAGTGAGAGGCAGCTCGGGGCCGTGGCCAGAGCCGTGGCAGACCCGCAGGCCACGCTTGCCGGCAGCGCAGTCACACGTGCTGGCAGGGCTGGGGGGGCCACTGTGCCCGTCAAGGTGCTGCCCGGTGTGTCCCCCGTGCGGTCCCCACACGGCAGCCCGGGCGTCGCCCGTGGGAGCTCTTCCCCGCGCAGCCAGGGTCCAGGGCAGCCGCCCCCCCGCCCCCGGCCCGGCACTACCTACGATTCAGCGGCGCCCGTGTGAATGGCTTCAGGCAAACGTGACCTCGACGGTGGTGACGGGAAAGGAAAATGCACAGCTAAAGACTCGCTGAGAGACAAACCCCTCCGGCCGCCTTCAGCAGTGAGGACCCACTCACTCTCCAGGGAGCACGGGGAGGGCCTCCCCGGGGGCCTGTCCCCGGCAGAGCCGCGTGCCCCGGGAAGCAGGCGCAGGACGCCGGCCTCGGACGCCCCTCGCCCTCCCCGCCGCCGGCACCCCGGCCTTTCTGCTCCTCCCCAGGACACGCAGCCCCGCTGGGCGGGCGCCTCGGGAGCTGGGATCTGGCTCGAGGTGGCGAGTTGGGAGATACTGGCAGGATTTGCACGCCACTGGGAGAAATGAGAGAAGCAACAGCCACGGCGAAGGGTCTAGAGAACAAAGAGCAGAGCGAGCGAGCTGGCCTGAGGCACCCTCTCCATGGGGGCTGTTCCGCGGAGGGGCCGGAACCGCAGGCTGTGGGACCATGAGGACTCCCGCCCTGGTCTCCGCGCGGCCACCAAGGGGACACGCGGCGGTGGGGACACCGACGCAGAAGGTCTCGGGGTCTTCAGGACGACCCTGAGCAAGGCTGAGCAGAGACTGCCCCCGGCCCCAGCCAAGGAAACGGGGGTCCCGGGCGGGGCTCCAGGCCCCCGCCCCAGCCCGAGGTCCGTCGATCCCGTCAGCTCCGTGTCGGGTCTCAGGTTCTGGCACGAGCTGGCATTTCTCAGTTTCTCAGGCTTCTGCGCCCACACAGCTGCTGGGCCGCAGCCGGCTCCCCGGGCGTGGCCACTGCCCTGGGCGAGGTCCCGCCGGGCAGGTGGCCCTGGGCAGGTCTGGAAGGCCCGCTGGCGAGGACGCCAGGCCACCACGTTCTGCCCCTTCTCCGCCCGGCAGAGTTTTATATTCTAGGACAACACAATCAGAACCAGATGCTTCTCCAAACCGGGGAAGGGCCTGCGCGGGGCCAAGCTCAGCTGGCTCAGGGCACGGGCCTGAACTCGGGAGGCCAGCGATGCCACCCTGAGGCTCCTGCTCTTGACTTCAGGCTCTGCTCCTTCTCCCCCTGCACCTCTGCCCAGGGCACCCAGAGGCCTCCCGGGTCCACGGCAGCCTCGTGACCCACAGCTCGGCTTTCCCGGCGGCTGACGCAGCCCCGGGTTTCCAGTTGCCAAATTCCCCATCCAGCACGTTACTGCGAGCCAGGCTCTGGGGTCACGGGGTCAAAGCTGCCGGCCAATGCAGCGGAAGGCAGTCCCCAGGACTCAGGACCACGGTCATCTGGAACGGGCGTTCTGGGGTCCGGAGCCTGGAGATCCTGATCCACTCCCGGGGTGGCCGCGGGCAGGCCCTCGGAACAAGGGAGCCCCTCCCTTTGGCCTGAGCCCCCCTCGACCACACTTCCCACCTCCAGGCTTCTCCCGGGACACAGGGGTCGTCTTGCTTACATCAGAAACTCCCGGGGCCCCTGCCTTCCTCCATCCAACCCCCCTCCAGCCATCCCTTCCTCCGGGAGTCACAGACGAGTGCCTGCTGTGTGCCCCCCAAGGTAAGACACACTCACCGCCCTAAAGAAGGTTGCTCCTCAGGGGCGCCCGGGGAGCTCAGTCGGCTAAGCGTCCAACCTCAGCACAGGTCACGGTCTCACAGTTTGTGAGTTCAAGCCCTGCACCAGGCTCTGTGCTGACAGTGCAGAGTCTAGAGCTGATTCCAGTTCTGTGTGTGTGTGTCTCTCTCTCTCTGTCCCTCTCCTACTCATGCTCTGTCTCTCTCTCCCAAAAATAAACATTACAAAAAAGTATATTTAAAAAAAGAGCTGCTTCTCCAAGAGAAATGGACAGGCAGCTGGAGGCGAGCCCTGTGCAGAGGGCCGCGTGCCCCCGGCAGAGCGAGCCTCCGGGGACACTGCCCAGGGAGTGTCCGGTGTGGCAGCCGCAGCCTCGGGCGGCCACTGTGCCCTAGGACGTGGCTGGCGGGCCGCGGAACCCGGCCTCTTGCCGTAGGTAATTTGGATTGAGGATAAAAAGCCGCCTGTGGCCAGTGGCAGTGTGTGTGACAAGCAGGCCCCAGAGGAGCCACCGAAAATGCCACAGAAAGGTCAGAATCAAGACATTTTTTAACACAGGATTTAAGAAATGTGAACAGCTGTCCAGACGCAGGGATGAAACCGTTACTGGAGACGGTCAAGCTGTTGATGACCGCCATCGACGTGCCCAGGAGTGAACAGGCACCACCTGCCCCGACGGGAAGCACGGCTGGTGAGAACGGACATGCGTGGGCCGCCGTGGCCCTGAGCAGGCAGGGTGTCCCGGCGGCGGGGGGAGAACCGGGCTCCAAACAACCCCGAGGAAGCAGCCAGAGTTTGAGAACCTAAGGGCGAACATTCAGCTCCAATGTCACGAGGGGCGTGCAGGGCGACCCCTTCCCGGAGGCTGTGCCGGCCATGCGGTGAGCCCAGAGCCGCCCTCTCTGCCGGCCGTGCCGGTAACAGTGCGAACCCCAAGAGATCTGGAACGGGGTGGGGGCGCCGGGGCGCGGGGGCGGGGGCGCCATGCTGTCCAGGGAACGAATAAGCAAACCCTTTGTTGTTTCCTGAAGTGGTTTCTCCCAGACAGAGCGGCCTCGCCGTTACGGCGGCTCGGGCGCTCCGTGCGGGTTCTCCGCCTGGAGCCGGGCCGGCGGCGCAGGTGCGGGAGGCGGCAGCTCCCACGCGTGGTGGAGGATTTCCCCCTTACGTAGAGGCGCCGGGGGCTCGGCTCTGTTGGAAAAGGTCAAAGAGTTAAAGGCCACACGGCTCCTTCCAGCCGGGGCTTGGGGTGTGGCCCCCCCCCCGGGAAATCAGGGTCTGCGGGGCCTGGGCCCTCTGCTGCGGTGTCCCGCCGTCTCCCCCAGCGGCCGGTGACCTGCGCACCGAGGGGCCTCGGAGGGTCCAGCCTGAAGGGGAGGCATGTGCGGCGTGAGCCCCACCGACCGTCAGCAGCTCCGTCCTCGGGTGGGCTCTGCCCGCTGCGGCCTCCGAGGGGACTGGCCTCCTGCCTTCAACCACAACAGACCCTCCAGAGCCTGGGATCGCACGTCACCGGGGAAAACGGCGTCGCTCTGGTAAACGTACCGTCACCACGCTGCACGTTTCCATTATTTCTCAAACCCTGTCGTCACCCCAAACCAGAAAGCTCCCTGTGCCCACTTACAGCTGCCACACACACGGCCCGGAGCACCTATGGCTGTGCTACCTGTCCCCTGGACGTGCCGCCTCTGCGCATCTTAGCTGAGTGGCGTCCCACGGCAGGAAGGCTTCCACGCCGGCCGTCCTCCGCCAAGCATGACGCTGTTGACCGTCACCCGTGCCAGCGCTTTGCTCCCTCCCCCCGAGGAGCCCTCCGTCCCCCGGCTCCTCCCCGCCGAGTGTGTCCGGCACCAGGGAGGGAGCATTTGCCTTGTTTCCAGACTCTTGTGAAAAACCCCCCTTGCGCGTCCTCCTGCACGTGTCTGTGGGGCGTGTGTGTTCATGTCTCTTGGGCGTCACGTTAGTCCGTTCGGCCCCCCGTGACACGTTCCACGGCACGCGGGCCGATAGACTACACGCACTCACCTCTCGCAGTTCCGGGGCCCGGAGGTACGGTTGGGGCGCGGGCGGCTGTGCGTCTGGCGAGGGCCCGCCTCCTGGTTCGTAGATGACGGTCTTCTCACGGCGGCCTCACGGGACAGAGGGGGTGACGGAGCCATCTGGGGTCGCTTTCACGAGATCGCCTGGGGAGTCCAGCGTTCCACATGTGAATTTGGGTGGGACGCGAACATTCAGACCACAGCCGTTGTGGGCGGAGGAGCAGACCCGCCGGCTCAGGGGCAGCACTAGGCTGCACGTTTTTAAGAACTTGCGGCTCTTTTCCAAAGTGGCGGCTCCATTTTGCACTGTCGCCAGCAACGTGGCTGCGCCATATGACATCCCGTCAGGGGAGGAAGGTCCCAGTTCCCCACAGGCTCGCCCTCCCTTCTGGTTGGCTGAGTCTTTGGTGACAGCCACGTTGGTGGCTGCGGTTTCTCGCCGCCGTTTTGACAGTAGCAACTCGAATGACTAGATATCGAACACCTTTTCGTGTACTTTCCGGCCACTGTATACATTTTCTTTGGTGAAATCGCTGTTTACATCTTTTTCCCATTTTTATATTGGATTATCTTTGTATTGAGTTCTAAATGCTCGTTAGATATCCTGGATTCAAGTCCTTCACTGGATACGTAATTTGTAATGAGTTTTCCCGGCCCATGGCTTCTCGTTTCATTTTCTTAGTGGTGTCCTGTGACGGGGAAAAGTTTCTGATCTTGATGAAGCCCAATTTATCATATCCTTATTTTTACGGATCATGGTCCCAGTGTCACAGCTAAGAGCTCTTTGTCCAAGTCCAGCGCCCAATGACTTCCCTCTGCGTTGTCTTCTCAGAGTTTTAAAGTCAGCTCTCTGATCCACTTTGAGGGCATTTTTGTGCACGATGTGAGTTCTAACGTGTAGGATGTGAGGCCTCCAGATGTCCTGTGTGTTGAAAACTCTCTTCCCCATTGCATTTGCTTGTCACCTCTGTTGAAAATCAGTGAGCATAAATGTAAGCATTTATTTATAAACTCTTCATTTTTATTTCACTGACCTACATGTCCACCCTACGCCAACAGCCATATGGTCATATTTGTGCGGCTTTAAAGAAGTACTGGAAGTCCTTCTAATTTTGTTCTTTTTCTGAGTTATTTCACTTATTCTGAATCCTTTGCATTTCAAATAAATTTTACAGTCAGTTTTCCAATTTCTAAAAGCAAAAATCCTGCTGGGACCTTTATAGGATTTCATTGACTCTATAAATCAATTTAGGGAGAATTATGATCTTGAAGATACTAAGCCTTGCAGTCTGTATACATGGAATGGTTTTCCAATTACCTAGATCTTCTTTAATTTCTCTCAGCAATATTTTACAGTTGATGTAAAAGTCTTTGCATTTCCTTTGTTGGATTTATTCCTAAGCACTTTTTTTTTTTTTTTGAGGCGATTGCGAATGGACTTGTTTTAGTTCTATTTTTGGGTCGCTTGTTGCTAGTGGACGAAAATACAAACGTGTTTGCGTCTTGATCTTGTAACCGATAACCTCGCTGAACGCGTTTATTAAATTTATCAGTGTCTGTGGATTCATTAGGATTTTCTTCCAGGTCAGTTTGACTACTGACAATAATAGTTGTACTGTGTGCTTTCCAAGCTAGATGCTTTTAGCTTTTCTAGCCTCACTTCATCGGTTAGAGCCCCGAGTCAATGTTGCATAAACATGAAGAGAACGGCAGTCCTTGCCTTTTTCCTGACGCCGCGTGGAAAGCCTTCAGTCTGCCACCATCAGGTAGGATCTTAGCTGTAGGGTTTTAGTGCCTTTAATGGAATAAAAAAAAGTCCATTCTCTTCCTAATTCGCTGGTTTGTTTGTATCATGAATGGGTGTCGTACTTTTTCATGTGCTTTTTGTGTATATTGAGATGACCATGTGTTTTTTTCTCCTTCATTCTATTTCTTTAAACATTTTTAATGCTTATTTTTGAGATAGAGAGAGAGGGGGAGAGAGAGAGAGAGAGAGAGAGAGAGTATGTGAGTGGGAGAGGGGCAGAGAGAGAGAAAGACACAGAGTCTGAAGCAGGCTCCACACTCTGGGCAAGCTGTCAGCACAGAGCCCGACGCGGGGCTGGAACCCACAAACTGTGAGATCATGACCTGAGCTGAAGTCGGACGCTTAACCGACTGAGCCCCCAGGCGGCCCCCTTTATTCTATTAATGTGATGGATTGCTGCCTTGGAAAGATTCACTGCTTTCTTTAACACACTCACACAGAACACTGTTGTGACAAGATGTGTGTGTTTTCCCCACATTAAACAATTCTGTGACACCCGCTGTGTGCTCTACAATTCAATTCTGACACCAGCGAGTCAACCCAGACCCCACAGATGAAGGACTCAGTCCACGGGACAGCCCCCCCCCCCCCCGGATCCCCGAGGCACGTGCTCCTGTGCTCCTGACCGGCGTCCCCCTCAAGTCTGACCGTGTGCTAGAGCGGTTTACGGAACTCAGGGAGATACTTTTATTTACTGGTTTGCCGTAAAAGGATATGAGAGGCACCCAGGGGGTCAGTGGGTTGAGCATCCGACTCGTTTTCAGCTCAAGTCATGATCTCACGGTTTGCGGGATTGAGCCCCACACTGGGCTCTGTGCTGACGGTGCAGAGCCTGCTTGGGATTCTCTCTCCTTTGTGGTCTCTGCCCCTTTCCCACCTGCAGTCTTTTTCTCTCTCCTAATAAATAAATAAATAAATAAATAAATAAATAAATAAATAAATAAATTTTTTTTAAAAAGACAATGATAAAGGGTCCAGATGGAAGAGATGTGCACGGCAAGGCCTAGGGGAGGGAGTGCGGGCCTCTCTGCCATCTTTCCGGGATCTTCAGTGGCGGAAACTTGGAAGCCTCTGGAGGCCACACTTGCAGGATTTTCATGGAGGCTGCGTCACACAGAAGGCCTGTGACGAAGGACGGTCACCTCTCCAGGGAACAGGGACGGGGCCTAATCATGGCTTGATCCTTCTGGTGATCAGCCCCCATCCATCCCCGTCCATCAAGAGTTGACTCATTAGGAAAAAAAGACGCCCTGTCATCTGGGAAATCCCAAGGGATTTGCGAGCTCTTGGCTGATATTCCTGTTACTCAAGAAGTGATGAGGTTTCTAGAAGCTCTGTGTCAGGAACCAGGGTCAGAGGTCAAATGTTAGCAGACACTCGAGACCAGTACCCATGTTTCTTGTTATTTAGTGATTATGGAAAATTAATGGATTTTCGAGGGTCAAACCAACTTTGCATTCCTGGGACGAGTCCTGCTTGGTCACAGTCTGGACTCTTCCGTGCATGTCACTGGACCACATCTGTCGATACTGAAGGTCCTGGCGTTTCCATCCACGAATACGGTCTGCGGTTTTCGGTGGCATCTTTGCTTGGCTTCTGGGCAAGAGCCACGCCGGCCTCACACAGTGGGGACCGATCGCCTCCTCCCCTAGGTCCTGAGAGTGTCTGCGGGATTAGGACACTTTTTCATTAAATCTTTGATAAGAGTCGCCAGTGAAACCATCTGAAGCCAGGCCTTTTTGTGAAAAGGTCTGTAATTACTAACTTTTGTTGTACTGTTGATGGGCCTGTTCACTATGAATACATTTTAATGTTTTGGGGAATTTATTTAATGTTATGATATTTGTGGTGTGAGTGGGTTTTTTGAAAAATAACTACACAATAAATAAACAAATAAATAAAATAAGCACTCCATCACACCAACCAGAATATTCAACTGTTAATATTTATTTATTGATATTTGTTTCTGGTAAAAACCAGGAGAGAAAATAATCTCAGCCATATGCCAAATCCAGTGATCCATGAAGATAAAAATACAAAATACTGTTGAGGCAAAGAAACTGAACAGAAAATAGTACATACACACTGATGGGGGTCACTCAGAAGATACGCATCACAGGGGCACCAAACAGCTCTGAGTAGCGTTACTGGGGGAGGAGGATCCAGAAAAGTCTTCAGGGGCTGCATGGAGCAGGGTCACAATCTAAGACCTCAGGAACCCTAAGGAAGAGGCAGCCGGCTCCCTGCCTGGCCGGCTGGCTGAATCCAGAGACTGTGGAAGGGGAGGGGGGATTTGGTAGAAAGCAGACTGGAAATTCCTATCTTTTTGATGGATGTTCAAACACAGACTTGCAAGGAAGGATTTCTTTCCAAACACATGGCTGGTCTGCTCCTCCAGACCTCTGCCTAATTTGGGGGTGAGAGATCGCAGCGCAGAGCCGACAAGTCCTGGGCGTAGGTCCGTCGCCACCCCAAGTCTCTCTGGGCTCGGCGGCAGAAGACTGTTATTCTCAGGCACACCCCCCCTCAACACACTGCCACTGGAGGTAAGTCGAAATGAGGTAGAACCATAGCTGAGCTGGGACCCAGCTTGATTCTTAAATGGACACGGTGAACAGAGAAAAGCAAGTGCTTCCTTGGGAGAAAAATAGCACTGACCTCAGACCCTGTGGTTCTTTTACATGCGATTCCTTACATAAATAATCAAAACAGAGAAAGGCACAGGAAAATGGCACTCGTGTTCAAGAGAAACAATGGCTGATAGAAACAGACCCTCAGATAATCTAGAATCAGTGGTAGAATTTAGACAAGGACTTTAGAATAACCTCATTAAATAAAATTGAGGAAAAGATGGACAAAATGTATGAAAATATGGAGAAATTTTAAAAAGAAGTGGAGCAAGTATTTTCCGGACCCACACTGCGCTTGGAGGCAGGGAGCGGGGTGAGGCGTGCGGGAGCCTTCCGAGGGATCTGACCCCCTTGCGTTGCCCACGCAGCTGGGTCTGCAGAGCTCTACCCCAGCCCCACTGGTGTGCCTCCCTGACTGCCAGCAGGGGGGACCTGTCCTCACGCCCCATGAGCCTCTGCTTCCCAGGATCCTGCAGGCGGTCGGCTGCCCGCCTGTACTGTGGTCCTGACGGGGCGGACCCCTCACCGCCCGGAGCAATTGTCCTCACGCCCCCCACCCCCGGGGGAGATCCTTCCCACGTGGGTTTGTGTCCTTCCTTTCCCCCCCTCGGTGAGTTACTACACCTCTACTTCATAGCAAGACCAGACGGCATCTGTCACGGTTACCACCACACACTGGAAAACTATGCTCCCCAGGTCTCCTGCACCTGCTGCTCGGGGAGGGGGGTCCAGCTCAGGGGAGCTGCCGTGACCACCGCAGGCAGGGCAGAAAGCACGCGCGGCCGGGGGCCGGAGTCCGCATCTCAGTGTCTGGGCGCGAGCCTGGCGGATGAAAGGCAAACATGGCCACGGCAGCGGCTTCAGCGACAAAGGGTTCCTGGTCCCGGGCTTGGCTTCTGGCCCGACATGGAAGTCACCAGTGTGGGGGGAGGGGGGGGAGCCTCGATGTGCCGCCCTCGGACCCGAGGTGGGTTTTAAGTCCTAGCGCCTGTGTTAGCGCCCTCTCTGTGCTTAACGCCTGAAGCGGCTCCTCTGAAGTGGTGGACACGCCCCACCTTGTGAAGAAAAGTCCAATGACACTCACTTCTGCTTACAAATCGGTGGCCGAGCTCAGCCTCCCGGGCAGAGTCACCTGGACCAGAGGGCGGGAGACACGGTCCTCTGACGGGGTGCACGTGGCCCCGAAGACAGTGACAGCTAGAGAGCAGAACCTGATCCCCAGAGACCCTGACAGCCCAGAGCGGACACGTGCAGGTATAAAGCTGACCTGTCCCAGGCGAGGGTCACACCCGCCCCCCACAGCCACGGCCCCGGCGGAGCAGCGGTGTGACCGTAACCGGTGTCCCTCCACCAGCTGCTGGCGGGCCTGGGCAGGCAAGCCGCCCCTCGGGGGCTCCGTTTCCTCGTGGCAAAAAGGAGGGGCGCACAGGTGGCCTGGGGCCCCACACGGCACTGCGCACCCGGGCCTCAGACCACGGGCGGTTATTGTGCCCCGAGCTGGAGGCCAGGAGTCCCACGTGCAGGCTGGCAGGGCTGTGGCCCCTCGGGAGGCCCGGGGGGGGGGGCCCGCCCACCTTCCAGCTTGTAGGGGCTCCACGTGACGCTTGGCTCATGACTCCGGCCTCTGTCCCCGGCTCCAGGCAGCTCTCTCTTCTCTGTGCCGTGCGCCGCCCCTGGTGTCCTGTGAGGACGCCTGTCCCTGGATTTGGGGCCCAGCAGCTAATCCAGCACGACCTCACCCCAGCACCCTTCACCTCATCACACCCACAGACCCTTCTCCGCACACGCCACACTCGGTTTCCAGGAAGAGAGCAGGGACGTGTCTTTTGGGGGCCACTTAACTCCCTAGGAGGGGTTCCGACAACAGGACCCGCGGCCGGAAACGTGCTGGTGCCCACACAGTGCACACCACCCCGTGGGTCCCCGCCTCCATCTTGTCCTGTCACCCCCAAGTCGCTTCCTCTCGTCTCCAGGGGCCTCACCTCTGGGGGCCTCACCCGGGGTGGGCTTGCTGGGCTCCCCTCCCGCCCAAGGCTCGAGCAGCCAGTGTCTGTCACTGTCCCCGCTGGGAACCCCGCAGAATCAGCAGGCTCGGCTCACTCCAAGCGGGCCAGGTCTTGGGTCAATAAGGACAGTCTCGAGGTGCAGGCCACGTTTGCTGGGGCTCCAGCTCCAGCTGAAGGC
>PISW01016031.1:0-14687 GCA_004023785.1 Mungos mungo
ACTGCTAGGGATTTACCCAAGAGATACAGAAATGCTGATGCATAGGAGCACATGTACCCCAATGTTCATAGCAGCAATGTCAACAATAGCCAAAACATGGAAAGAGCCTAAATGTCCATCACCTGATGAGTGGATCAAGAAGATGTGGTATATATACACAATGGAGTACTACATGGCAATGAGAAAGAATGAAATCTGGTCATTTGTAGGAAAGTGGATGGACCTTGAGGGTGTCATGCTAAGCGAAATAAGTCAGGCAGAGAAAGACAGATACCATATGTTTGCACTCATAGGTCTAACAGGAGAACAGGAGAAACCTAATGGAGGACCAAGGGGAGGGGAAGAGGGAAAGAGAGTTGGGGAGAGAGAGGGACGCAAAACTTGAGAGACTATTGAATGCTGAAAATGAACTGAGAGTTGAAGGGGAAGGGGGAGGGAGGAAAAGAGGTGGTGGTGATGGAGGAGGGCACCTGTGGGGAAGAGCACTGGGTGTTGTATGGAAACCAATTTGACAATAAACTATTAAAAAAAAAGAAAATGTAGAAAATAAAAATTGAATGCAGGAAAAAAAATAAATAAAAAATAAAACAAAATATATATATAAAATTTGGGGCACCTGGGTGTCTCAGTTGGTTAAGCATTCAACTTCAGTTCAGGTCATGATCTCATGGTCTGTGAGTTCGAGCCCTCCATTGGGCTCTGTGCTGACAGCTGAGAGCCTGGAGCCTTCTTCAGATTCTGTGTCTCCCTCTCTCTCTTCCCTTCCCCTGCTTGTACTTTCTCTGTCTTTCTTTCTCCCTCTCTCTCTCTCAAAAATAAATAAATCACTTAAAAATTTAATAAAAAGATTATAAAATTTACAGAGTGCCTGGGTGGCTCAGTCAGTTATGCATCTGACTTCAGCTCAGGTCATGACCTCGCAGTTTGTGAGTTTGAGCCTCACATCAGGCTGTCTATTGTCAGCATAGAGCCTACTTTGGATCCTCTGTCTCCTCTCCCTCTCTGCCCCTACATTGCTCTGTCTCAAAAGAAATATTTTAAATAATATTATAAAATTTAATCTATAATCTAACACATGGATGAATCTTGAAGACACTATGTTAAATGAAATAAGTCAGTCATAAAAAGACAAATAATGTATGATTCCACTCATAGGAGATAGCTAGAGTAGTCAAAATCATAAAGGCAAAAAGTAGAATGGTATTTGCAAGGGGCTGGGGTTGGGGGATGGTAATGAGTTATTATTTAATGGGTCTAGAGTTTAAGTTTTGCAAAATGAAAGAAGTTCTGGAGATGAATGGTTGTGATGGTTGCACAGCAATGTGGATGTACTTAATACCACTGAACTATGTGGTTAAAATGGTAAATTTGTTATATCTATTTTACCACAACTTTAAACATTGAGAATATAGTATCTCGTGTGCGTGTGTGTGTGCATGCATGTGCGCGTGTGTGTAGGCCCAATGATCTGCCTTTGATAATGGGGAAAAGATGCTAGTTTCTTCCCCAATGTCCTTCCTTTAGCTAGGATAGAGAGTGGCAAACTTTGGCTCTCCAGCCAGAGTTGCCTCCCATCCATTTTTCTAAAGGAAGTTTTTAGTAGAACACAGTCATACCCATCATTTACACATTATCTATACTTGCTTTTGTGCTACAGTGGCAGGGTTGGGTAGAGGGTCAGTATTGTCTAGAAAGCCTAAAATATCTAGTATCTGGCCTTTTATAGAAAAAGTTTGCCAATTCCTGTTGTAGTGCATTGAGAGCACATATGGAGGCCAGAAGAATGATCAAAACTTTAGTGTGGGTTCCAAGTCTTATATTTCAAACCGAACAGAGTCCACAGGGCTGGAGATTCCAGAGTTGGCATCTCTTCTCTATTCAATTGTTGTCCAGTTTCCCAACAGGCTCAGAACTGTCATCCTAGACTCTGAGGATGCTCCATGAGGCTACCCTGGGCTCTACAGATGAAGGAGACAAAGGGAAAAGAGGCTCTCATGGCAGATTTGATTAGCTCTCTTCCTGGAGTTGCACTGCCCAATACCGTCCTCAGTTACCCAAAACTTGGAATGTACAAAGAAGAGAAGGAAAGGACATTGCAACACACTTGCAAACATAGATGTAGTTTAGAAATCTGGAAGGAGGTATACCGACAAATTCACTGTGGTATCTCTGAGTTGTAGATGATTTTAAAACTCTTCTCCATAAATTTTTATATTTTAGGATTTGTTACAATGAGCATGCATTGTTTTTCTAAACAGAAAAAAATAAGTCATTTTCATATTTAAAAATTATTAAAAGAAATAAAAAGGAGCATGGCAGGATTAAACCCAGGGAGAATCACATGGGAGACATTTCGGCAGGGTCAAAATCTGGGGAACAAATTAGCCAATCTCAATTTGTTTTCCTGACCTCAGTTTGTTTTCAGAAAGAGCTGAACTTTGGCAAGCCCAATATTTTCATGGCATGTTAGCCACATGGCTCAGAAATTTCATTTGTCCTAGCACTCTCTGGTCTTCTGAGAATTCCTGTGCCTACAGGCTGTTATAGGCAGCCTCTAAGCAGCCACATACCGTTTTCTCTGTTTGGCTATAGTTCTCTTTCAAAGACCATAGACATTGGTTCTGCAGAGCTGAAAAAGTCTAGACTGACCTTGGTTGGACATAGGCTCTTGCTGCTTAGCTGAGCTTAGACCAATTACTAAACCTATCATCTATAAAAGGGAAGTAATCCTACCTTTGGGAAAAGAAGAAATAAATTGTCCACTCTTCTGCCTACTTAACTCCATCTTCACCCAGGAGGACCAAAAGCTAATGTGAATTAAAAAGACAGTGACTAGATGGGCTGAAAGCTCATGTAGACTGGTAGCTCTCTTTTCCTACTCCTCTTTCCCTAATCAGAGGAGCAAGGCCTCCTCCCATATGGAAGGAGGCACAGCCATCTTGTACCAATTCCTTTGGTTTCCTGTGAAGTAGCTGGTCACAGAGTGGTAACATCCTACAATTTAGGTCTAAATCTAGGGACAGGATAAAGACTTCAAAGACCTTGCCTACAGCACAGAGGTTTGCACTAGGTTTTTGACACAAGACTAGTTCCCTTGTTCATATTATAGAATCAAGACATGCTTCTTATAAAATTTGAGAGAATGTCACCTTAATCCATTAAACTTCACCACCACCCCTTCCAACATCTACCTCACAGAGGACTAAATGAAACCAAAGGGGATAAAGCAGCTCATAAAAACCAGGTGTGTAGCAAAAGCTTAATATCAAGGAAATTCTTTCTCCCCTTCCTCCTCCTCTTCCTCATTCCATCCTCCTCCTCTTCCTTCATTCTGATCATAGGGCCCTTCCACTAATCACCATAGCATTTATCATACTGAACTATAAACACCAAATTTACTAGCCTTTCAGTGTCTATGAAAACAACAGTATATTTTTCTTATTCATCATTTAAATTCCAAAGCCAAGCACATTGCTCCGTATAGAGTAGCTACTCATCTAATATTTGACAATTTGAAAGAATGAATAAAGGAAAGAATAATGAATGACTCAATACCCTGATTCTCTAACCTGTGCTTTCCATTCTGTTTCCTATCCCAAATAAGAGCAATTCAATCTTTCCAGTTGCTCAGGCCAACCATGTAGTTATTCTGATGCCTGTCTTTCTCTAGTAATTTATATTCAATCCCTCAGTAAAGCCAGTCAACTCAAGATATACCCAAAATGCAACCATTCCTCACTACCGTCACTGTGCCCATCACTGACACAGTGATGCATCAGTCTTTAGGACGTTCGGACTCCCCTAAAGTCCATTTCTAATTCAACAGCTAAAGTGATCCTTCAAAATTATTGGTCAGGTCAGGTTATGCCTCAAATATTTCAGTGGTTCCTCAATTCAAGCAGAAGATAAGCCAAAGTCCAGTCCAAGAGTCTCAGCCTAAGAATCAGCTTTCTAAGACCACTCTATCTATTTTTAAGATTTTATCTTTAAGTACTCTATACCCTCAACAAACTCATACCCCCAAAATCAAGAATTCCACACTCTACTGACTGAGCCAGCCAGACACCCCTTAAGACCACTCTAGTTACTAAATGCCTTAGTCTGGTTTGTCTATTAAAAGCAGAGCCTGAGACAAGAGCTGTCATGGCGCAAGAGTAAGGAGCTAGCGGGAAAGAAACAGAGAGAGGAAAATCCACAGTGTCATTGAGTTGGATCACATGGGAGCCACCAAAGCTTAATCCTACCAGGACCTTAATCCTACTAGGGGACTTACAGAATGTGACGCAGAAGATAGAAATTGCCTGAACGGTGTGGCATTAATCCATCCACTTCCATCACCCACTATCAAGGGCTGCCACATAGGGTGTTAGGGATTTCAGGCTGCACACATGTGAGTGCCAGGCAGATTACCAGAAGGAGCAGGGAGGGAGGGGGAAGCAGAAAGCAAGGGATACTCAGTGGGCTAAAGTCAAATGCTGTCAAGTTATATCTTGCGAAACTGTTTGCCACAACAATGTGATAAAGAGTGGGCGGAGTCTACTAACTTTCTCTGAAAAGGGTCAGACAATAATTTTTTTAAAATTTTTAATGGTTTTTTTTTTTTTTTGGAGAGAGAGAGACTGTGCATGTGTGTGCTCCAGCGGGTGGGTGGGGGAGGACAGGGATCAGGAGACAGAGGGTCAAAGCAGGCTCTGGGCTGACAGCAGAACTCACAAACTGTCAGATCATGGCCTAAGCCAAAGTTGGATGTTTAAATGATGAGCCACCCAAGGCACCCCGAGACAGTAAATATCTTAAGCTCTTTAACCTACATATGGTCTCTGTCACATATTCTTCTTGGTCATTTTACAAATACTTACAAAAATGAAAAAAAAAATCTGTAGTTTGCATGCCTTATGAAGGTAGTCCAGAGGTGGGTTTGACCCATGGGCTGCACTTTGCCACCTCCTGGCCTAGAGGATCTCCTGGTGGAAAGGCCTTCCATGACTACCTTATTAATGAGAACATCTACCTCTCTTCTTTCCTGATCTTCCTTCTTGCTTGATTCTTCTCTTTAGTGTTTCTCACTTTATAAAATATTATATATAATTTACATTTATTTAGTTTATTGTTTGGGTGCTTCAATAAAATATAAGCTCCACAAATGCAGGATTTTTTAAATCTGGCTTTCCCACAGCAATATTCAGGCATGAATGCCTGGTTCACAGTCAAATCTCAACATATTTTGCTAAATAGGTTAAAATAATATAGTAGCAAGTTTGTCACTTAAAAAATGACAAGGATCTTTGACACACATTTTAATATTCATTTTGTTTACTTTTCACACCCTTTAAGGTAAGCAAAGGAGGGACTATTATCTTCATTTTGAATATAAAGGTTAAGCAAAAAGGCAGCATGGGAATAGAAGAAAAATCAGGGACTCAGAATCACAGAGAGCTGGCTTTGTATCCTGGCTCTAACACTGTGTGATTCTTGTAAGTTGTGTAAGCTCTCTGCAACCAGTTCCTCACCAGTGAAATGGAGGTGATAATACTTGCCTCATAAGCTGTGTGCAGATTACATGAAATCAGGTATCTAGGGAAATGGAAGTATAATTTTGTATAGAAGTCCTAAACAGACAGCCCCTGGGCATACGCATGGGGAATGGCTTTATGTGCCATTCCCCAGAGAAGTGATGAAAAACACCAATCTGCAAATTCTAGAGCCATCCATAGAAAGAAAAGGCACAACTACCTCTCAGCTATCAAGAGGCACCATTCCTACCACCTACGCTGCTGCTCTCAGCTGAGTTTGGTTTGACTGGTTAGTTTGGTTTTGTGTACAAGTATTTTCTTCAGGCAGGCGTTCGGCTTGGTTGCAATGTAAGCTTCTTCTTGTTGGTTGTCTTACTCTAGCTTGATGCAGCTATTGAAATTCTCCGGTCCCATATAGACATTTTGAGTTCTATTCCCCTGGCTTAGTATTAAGAATTTTACACAGCAGCCAGGCCAAGCCTGAGATCTTGGCACCGCCACTTGTTTAATCTCTCTAGCTTGAGTTTCTTCATTTATATGAAACTGGGATATTTTTGCCTCCCGAATGCCATGTGCCATAAAGTAGAACACCTAAGCTCCCCTGTTTGCAAGACTGCCAGTCCAATCCCTTTCCTGATTTTCCAAAGGGACCTCACCCTGCAGATGTGAGAATGAAATGAAAAGTCAGTTCAGTTGGTTCTCAAAGCTGTAGTCTTTCTTTAAAAATATTTATTTATTTTTGAGACAGAAAGAGAGAGAGAGGGAGAGAGTGACGGAGGGGCAGAGAGAGGGGGAGACACAGAACCCAAAGCAGGCTTCAGGCTCTGAGCTGACAGCACAGAGCCTGACTCAGGGCTCAAACCCACGGACAGCGAGATCATGACCTGAGCCAAAGTTAGACACTTAACCGACTGAGCCCCCAGGTGCCCTTCCTTGCTGTAGTCTCCATCTACAACAGACACCTCAGCATTCCAAAGAGATGCCTCTAATCTTTGCTGCTGCCACCACTGGTGCCAGAATCACCACCCCTACAGCTTATGATAGTTAATTCCTAAAGATGGCCCCCCAGGGATCCATTAATTTGGATATTCACTCTCTTCCCTTAAATATGGGCAGGCCCAGAATTAACTTTTGGCCAACAGATGTGGCCAAAGCGATGCTGCATGTCTTTCAAGGCTAAGTTATAAGAAATGATGCAGTTTCTATCTGGCTCCCTTGGAAAATGCATTGAGGGGAGTAAGCCTTCAGGTTAGAATTCCAGCAACGCGGGGGCAACCATACTGTGAAATATGTGGATATGCCCTATGGGGGAAAAAAGCACACATGGTAGACAGTTGCAGATTTTCTCCTATACAGTGGCCAGCACCAACTTACCAAACAGAATGAAGAAGTCACTTGGACATCCAACTCACTCACACTAGAGTCAGATGACTCTAGCTGCAACCGCCATCTGACTGCTACTGAATGACAGACCACAAGTGAGAATTTTCCTAATGAGACGGGAAGAATGAGAGGTAATGACATGGCTGTTGTTTTAAGCTACCCTGTTTTGAGAAGATTTGATATGTAACAATAAATAATGAGTTCAGGACTATACATGCTATTGTTGCCTGGCATTTCTGAAGCTACATTGCTGGAACCAAGCTTCTGTTTCCAGTTGCTTCTGGCAACAGCTTCTAGTTATTAGAAACTCTGGCCTAGAAGACACTATTCAAAAAACAAGGGAGGATGAGTCTTGTCTCTGCATTACAGTTGGACAAGGCTGCCCAATGGCAAAATTGCCTTGGGCTTCCTATGTTATAAATCCTTCAAACCAGTCCTTCAGCCATTTCCCCAGGACATAAGTTTGCCACCAGGATGGCTGGTTGGAACCGGTTCTGGGATTCACTTCCAAACTGACCGTATCAAGCAAGGTCACACCAGAAAATACATCATTTTTCAAATTATAAAAATTTAGGGTCTTAGTAAAGGACTATTTACAAGGAGTAGTCGGAGAGGATCTCCAAGAAATAGTGGAGTAACCCCAGTGGAATGTCACGACCCCTATGCCCATAAGAATGAGAGGACAGAGCAGTTGGTGAAACCTGAATAGAGTCCAACACAGAAGATCGCCTTGAAAGGAACTATGTCATTCAGTCTAGAAGTGTAGTCAATCCTACATAACACTTCAGAGAATGAGCCAGAGGAATAAATAGCATGACCTTCTTCCTGAAAAATAAGATAAAAATAAGAAACCACAAGAGATTCTTAAATACAGAGAACAAACTGAGGGTTGTTGGGGGTGGGGAAAATGGGTAATGAGCATTAAGAAGAGCACTTGTTAGGATGAGCACTGGGTCTTGTACGTAAGTGACGAATCACTGGATTCTACTCCCGAAGCCAAGACCACACTGTATATTAAATAATGTGAGGGGGAAAAAAAGACCTTCTTCCCATTCTTTCCCTCCCCTTTCTTGCTGGAACTTTTCATTGGCCAAAGTCAAGCAGAAGCTAGAAGGCAAGGAAGTCCACTAATACATTTTATTAGTCTCTACAGGTCAGCTTCCTGGGCTAATATCAGGGTGGAAAAGAACAAATGGAAGATATCCGGCATACAGACCTAGAACCATCACCACCTACCACCCTTATTCTAACAGTCCCTCTCTTTTTCTCCTGGTGGAGATTTTGGATGGAGTCTTATTGTCATTTCCTCCCAATCAGATGCAACCCAACAGTTTTCAATAATTTTGGCTTTTAGATAAGAAGGGTTCTGAATCCTTTCCAAAAAGATCCCTGGGCTCCTTATACAAATCTGTTCACCCCTCTCTCCAGTAAGTTTAAATTTTCCATCATTTCTCTGTCTCTGATACCCTCTTCAAAATATTTTAAGCACAGAGCATTTCTGGAAGGCTATCGAAGAAACTAATTATTGTGGTTATAAGAGGTCTGGGGTAGAAAGCAACTTCTAATCATTACTTCTATTGTTTTCTAAAAATAATAGTTTTTTGCTGTGACCATGAATCACTGCTTGTAATTAAAGTAAAACTAGAACTTCACTGTCTAATAGAAGAGAATTAAATGAGATGATAGATAATTCACTGTGGAGCACATAGCAAATGCACAGGTAATTATACTTTTCTTCAACTCCTGTTTATCTTAAGTGACTTTCCCCACATCACGGTAAGGGCTCAGATTGATTTCAGGGTTCTAGATTCAAGTTCAATGCACTTGCCACTACATTACACTCTCTTTAATTAGGTAGACAAAATCATTTCTTCCAACAAATACAGAAAGAACTATAACAGCCCAGATTGCTTCCGACCTTTATGTACTGACTGGCCCTACAAGCCAGACAAGAAATAAATTTACTTAAATAACATCGCTTCTACCATTGAAAAAAATCACAGAAAGCTCTCTTGTAGAGCTTTAAAGCCATAGGCCCCTCACTTTATCTCTCTGAGTCTCAGTTAACTTCTTATCTCACAGGGCTATGGTGAGGTCCAGAGACAGGATGTTCAGGAAAGCATATTGAGTTATTACTATTATTAGAGAACCTGAAACCTCTTAATTTTTTTTTAGTGGGACTCCAGCCTGTGTTAAGAAGGTAAAATTGGAAATTATATTTTTAGCTTTAAACAAGCCATACATAAAAGCTGAAATTATAAGACAGATAAATCAAGACATATTCCTAGACAAATAATTTTTACTTTGCAGAAAGATGGGTTCTTCTGATTGCTTTTCAAAATGATTTTAACTTACCCCTAAGTTTCAAGGAATACATATTTAGCTTACATTAAGAATACAGTTCTAAAACAGAAGTCAGAAAGATAGGCTGAGCTCTGGATCCTTTAAGATAGGATCAAAGGGCACTAGATGTTATATGTAAGTGATGAATCACTAAATTCTGCTGCTGAAACAAATATTACATTATATGTTAACTAACTAGAACTCAAATAAAAATTTAAAGAAAAAAAAGGAATGGATCAGAGGAAAGAAGATCACTACTGGAATTCCTGTGGCTCTGCAAAAGGGCAAATCAAGGAAGGGAGACCAGGATGGCCAAAGCGAAATGCCAGGGTGAGGGAGGTAACACTTCCTCTAAATGTGGTATAAGAGTGACACCTGCTTCAGCAAACCTGATATTCCAAGTCACGGTGACCTCAATCCCCTTTCTCAAAAACTTCCCTCTTAGCTTTTTGGAAACTCTTTCCAAATGGAATTTCTTTCAATCAAAAAATAAAGGCAATAAACATAAATAATTTCATTTCTAGAAATTCTCTTTGCCTATTTCTTCACTGGGAACCAGTTATCCTTCAGAGATCCACTTCTCTGGCCATGATGCTTTCCTGATCAATACTACTGCAAGACTACTAGAGTTTTATTGTCCCACTACCCTCAAGATGCTGTTCCACCCTGAGACCCTCAAGCACTGTTGCAGACTAGAGAGACAGGGAGCCGAGCTCTTTCAGCCAAACCTTGAACAGCCAGACATTGAAAGCATATTACATTACTTCGCTCCAAGGGAGGTAGCACTTTGTAATGTTACAGTCCTTCTCTTTGCATTCCCAGAAGGGACTAGGTCCTTGGAGAGGAACCACCTGATGCTACTCACATAAATACCCCATTTCAGTGACCCTAGGCCAGGCCCTAGATCAAGACTCAGCATCTCCTTCTTTCACTCTGCCCAAATGGGAATCCTGTCCATAGGGGTGAACAGCTTTTGCTTCCACTCTCTATTTATAAGCTTTCAATAATTTATTCATTAACAAATAAACAGATAGGTAGATAGATATTGAGCTTCTGTGCTTCAATCTCATAGTGAAGACAGCAATTAAGTAACCATAATACAAAATAATTGCTATGAATAGAAAAATAACAAGGAATGAAAGAAGTTCATAGGAGGACCAGCAACTCTAAAGGGGTAGAAGAAGATTCCTAGAAGTGTCTTTTAAGCTGGCTCCTGAGGAATAAGTAGAAAAAACTTTTTGAGACAGTGAGAGAGGGAGAGAGAGGGAGAGAGAGAGAGAGAGAGGGAGAGAAAGGGAGAAAGTGGGGGAGGGGCAGAGAGAGGGAGACATAATCCCAAGCAGGCTCTGCACTGACAGCCTGATGCAGGGCTCAAACTCACAAACTGTGAGATCATGGCCTGAGCCAAAATCAAGAGCTGGAGGCTTAACCGAGTGAGCCACCCAGGTGCACTGTAAGTTGCAATTATTGAGGAAAGAGAGAGAGAGAGAGAGAGAGAGAGAGAGAGAGAGAGAGAGAGAGAGAGAGAGAGAGAGAGTTAAAGATGAGGAAAATAAAAGAGTGTTCTAAGACAAAGTGGCATGTGTGAGAACAAACTCAAGAAAGTACAAAAATTTTAAGAAACCAAAAGGGTTGATTATGGCTGGAATACAGCAGGTAAAGCAAAGATGGACAAGGTGACAGATGAACTGGGCAGGTAAGCAAAAGCTATTCTCTATTTCTGCTAGTTGATGCTTTCATGTATTTATTTATTCCATAAATATTTAATAAGTTCCTCATATGTGTCTGTTAATGGGAAATTATGAAAGGCCTTGTAAACCAGGTTAAGAAATCCTGTCTTTATTCTACAGGCAGTGGGGTAACACTGAGGTATTTTAATCAAGACTAAACTAATGCCTTAAGAAAGCTGGTATCAATCACCAAGGCCCTTTCAAGTTTTTTCAGAGAGAAGCCCCAGAAGGTTATCACTCAGGGCACAGGAGCCTGAAAGGAGTGCAGAGAACAGGACCCCCCTGGGACTTTCACTACTGATTTCCCTTGGCATATGATAAACCCCCCATAAATTGAAGAGACTGTAATTAAAAAAGCATATAATACACGTAACCTACGAAACATCACAACTTAGCCTAACCTACCTTAAACATACTTAGAACACTTACTTTAGCCCACAGTCGGAAAAAATCATCTAACACAAGCCTATTTTACAATAAAAGGTTGAATACATCACATAATTTATTGAATAATGTACTGAAAGTAAAAAACAGATTGGTTCTATGGGTATAGAATGATTATAAGTGTAATTTCACTACTGGGTATTTGTCCAAAGAAAACAAAAACATTGATTTGAGAAGATATATTCTCGTCTATGTTAACTGTAGCATTATCTACAATAGCCAAGATATGGAACCAACCTAAGTGTCCAATAATAGAGGAAAGAATAAAAAAGATGCAATGTGCATGCATACACACACACACACACACACACAGAACCATAAAAAAGAATGAATCTTGCCATTTCCAACAACATGGATGGACCTGGGGTATATTATGTTAAATGAAACAAGTCAGACAGAGAAAGAAGAGTACCATAGGATTTCATTTGAAAATTTTTTTGAATTAGTGTTTTTGTATTCTATGGGTAAATACCCAGTAGTATGATTGGTGGATCATAGGGTAGTTATATTTTCAACTTTTTGAGTTGAATGTTTTTCCAGAGTGGCTGCACCAGTTTGCATTCCTGCCAACAGTGCAAGAGGGTTCCTTTTTCTCCACATCCTCACCAACATATGTTGTTTCTTGTGTTGTGGACTTTAGCTGTTCTGATAACTGTTAGGTGGTATCACATGGTAGCTTTTGGTTTTCATTTCCCTGATGATAAGTGATGATGAGCATCTTTTCATGAGAACTATTGGCCTCAACTATTACAATCTTCTTCTGTAGATGTTTCATTCAGGTATTTTTAAAAAAATCTTAAGTATTTTTAATATGACGAATTCTACTCTGGCTTCTTTGATATATTGAATGCAATTATACTAACTGCTTCAATATCCTTGTCTACTAATCACCTACATCATTTCTGGGTCAGTTTTTATTGGTTGGTTTTTCTCTTCTGGGTACTGTATCCTTCCTCATTGCATGTTTGTTATATTTTGAATGGATGCAGACATTTTTAATTTTGCTTTGTTGAACAATCGATATTTTTGTAGTCCTACCAATATATTTGAATTTGGTTCTGGGACATCATTAAATCACTTGGGAACAGTTTAATCGTTTTGGGTTTTTCTTCCAATCTTTGTTGAACTGGACCAATGTAACATTTATCCTGAGACTAATCTTTCTCCATTACTGAGGCAAAACCATTCTGAGTATTCTATTTGAAGCCCACAAATTATGGTGTTTTCTACTCTGGCCAGTGGCAACAAAAACCAGTAGAATGAGACAGACTATATCAAAATCTTGGCTCTACCCCTGGTTAACTATATAATTTTAAATTACTTAATATAGTTGGGTCTCAGTTTCTGAGTCTATAATATCAGGGATCAAAATAAACCACAGATGAAACCTCTTATCAAGGGCTACTAGTAAAATCCATTTATTTTTCCTTTTTATTACTTTCCTTCCTTCCCAATACTAAAACTGTCAATCCCAATTGTGAAGAGAGCCTCTGCTTTTTGAGAACACATCTTAAATATTTCATCTGCACCCTTAGCATACTTCTTCTAGCGTTATGTTCTATCATTCATTTATTCATGCACAGTGAGTATTTATATTCCTCACACTAGACTGAAAGAAGATTCAGAAAGCAGTAAGACAGAGTTCTACTCTCAGAAAGCTTACTGTTCAGAAAGTATGTCCAGTACTCTGGTCATTCTGAAACCCCTTCTCCCCGTAAAGCTCTCAGGCAGGGGATATAAGGTGCCTGAAGTATTTTTTTAAATGTTTGTTTATTTTTGAAGGAGAGAGAGAGACTAAGTGTGAATGGGGGAGGGGCAGAGAGAGAAGGAGATACAGACTCTGAGGCAGGCTCCAGGCTGCTAACAGCTCAGAGCCCGACAACCCACGAGCTGTGAGATCATGACCTGAGCCAAAGTCAATGCTTAACTGACTGAGCCACCCAGGCTCCCCAGTGCTTAAAGCATTTTGAAAAGAGGACAGGACTGAAAGGTGACCTGGAACTCAGAGCTGCCTGAGAAATTAACTGCACTGGGCCAACGTGTGCACAATAGATGGTGTCCAAGAGTGACGGCAGGAAACATCATCCATGAGTATGCTCATGGAAAAGCAAAGCCACAGGTGTTGGACTGGGATGCAGGCAGCCTCCTGGGTGTGGTCAGATAACCAGGACAGCAGAAACCAAAATGACAGGGCCATGGCCTCAGGAGTATCACAGAAGCCCAAGGAACATCATGGAAGCTTACAGATTTGAAAGGGAAAAAGCCGAGCTGACTGCCTCTTGTCCACGCCAGTCTGAGCCTTCAAACTGAGTGATGAATGAACCGGCCGTCAGGAGCGGAGGATGGGGCAGAAGCTCACACACTAGGTCTCTACTTGGGCTCCCCCTGGAATACCTGTCCATATCTCTCCCACATTTACGGCCCAGCTCACATCCCTCTCGAACAGAAAGCCAGAACATGATGCACTTGTCCTCTGAACTTTGATCATCCTACTTCTTCACTTTTCAATGGGTTCAAATCCCGTCTCTGCACAGAGGTGCATAGAGCTGAACAATTTCTTTAGCTTCTCTGAGCCCGGTTCCTCATTTGTAAAATAAGCACAACAAAGGCCTACCTGTACTTCCTGGGGTTGTTGTGAAGTGCCATCAAAGTCAAACTTATTACTGTACTTTATATATGGTGACATGTTAGGCAAATGTGACTATAGATGGGGACCTTGAGGCACTAAATATATGTAAGAAACTTCCTTAGTAGGTCTTTGGGCAAACAAGGAGAGAATTTAAGCGAGGCTGCCCATTTCACCTCTACTTCCATCCTCTCTAAGAGCAGAGTTAAGAATACGGGCTCTGAACAGGCACATGAAACGATGCTCAGTGTCACTCATCATCAGGGAAATTCAAATCAAAACCACACTGAGATACCACCTCACACCAGTCAGAGTCGCTAAAATGAACAAATCAAAAGACTATAGATGCTGGCGAGGGTGTGGAGAGATGGGCACCCTCCTACACTGTTGGTGGCAATGTAAACTGGTGCGGCCGCTCTGGAAAACAGTGTGGAGGTTCCTCAAAAAACTATCCATAGAACTCCCCTATGACCCAGCAATAGCACTGCTAGGGATTTACCCAAGGGATAAAGAAGTGCTGAGGAATAGGAGCACATGTGCCCCAATGTTCATAGCGGCACTTTCTACAATAGCCAAATCATGGAAAGAACCTAAATGTCCATCAACTGATGAATGGATCAAGAAGATGTGGTATATATATACAATGGA
>PISW01016032.1:0-14691 GCA_004023785.1 Mungos mungo
TCTCTCTCTCTCTCTCTCTCTCTCTGCCTCTCCCCTGCTTGCACTCTCTTTCTCTCTCTCTAAAAATAAATAAACTTAAAAAAAAGAGTAGTCCTATGGTATAAATTCTTAGAAGAAGATGTACAAAAGTTAAAAATAACATCAATTAAAAATAATTTTTAAATTTGAGATTTAGCCCTGCAAGACTGAATTAGTCCATTAGTGTTAGAAAGTAATGCTGCTACATCCACTTCAAATTTTCTAAGTGGTTTAAGTTAACTTGAAAACTGAGTCCATGTTTTTCATCAAGATAAGCCAAATAAGAGCAGACACACTGGCGTGAGTAAGGATGAGAGAGCTCTGGACTGGGGCTAAAAAATGCAAGTGTGGGCTAAATCAAAGTTTTGAGTCATCCTAATACCTCAATCCCCTCATCCATAAAATGGGGATTAATAATGTTTTCCTTCCCTTGAGGGTTGTTTAAAAGGGATAAGTATAAGTAACAAAGTAAATGGCTGTAAATTATTCTGTAGGCCTGCTGTGTTGCTGCCAAATAAGAAAATTTCGATTTAAAAGCTAGGATCTTTAGTCGCTCCAAACTATTACAAAGCAAGTCACATTTCATGGCTAATTTAAAACATCAGGGGTTCATACAAGTTGCTTATAATGATATTTTCCAATTCCCATGTTATTTGATGATTTATACAGCTTCAACTTTTACGGTTGAATCCAGCCATTCCTATCAGGCTATGATTCTCTTTTATCAATACTACCAGCTCACATAACTGTCTATATCTTCAGGGGATTAAGCACTATTCTTTATCTGAACCTAGAAAGAGTAAACTCAGAGATGATAAGAAATTTCTGGTTGCAAGTCCAATGTGCCAATGTGGTATTTATTTAGATCTGAAAAAAGAGCTGTTATATCCAGGTTGAGAAAGACTTTTTAAAGCACTGATAAAATCTTTGTGTGTCAAATGGAATGGCACTGAAATTATTTTAATACCTTAAAGCTCTTATGAGTTGAACTAAACTTTCAGTAAAAGAATCTGATTTTCCTTCTGAATTTTTTGCCTTCAAAAGACAAAAACTGAGCTAAGCAAAATAAAATGACAAAAAAACCCGATTGCATCAAATCTTCAAATCACAATATTAAGGTTAAACAATACTTGTACACTTAAAAGGAACCAGAAGAATTCAGAAACCACACTGAGGTGGTATAAAAGATATTCAGTGTTTGCCAAAAGTAACTTATACTACGAGTTAGCTAGGGTTTTAGATAAAAATACAAACTCCCAGACTCTACTATAGTCTTCCTGAGTGAGAATCTTGAGAAGAAAGTTCTGGAAATCTGAATTTTTAGCAAGTATCTAAGATTTTTGCTATGTAAGTTATTGTTGGTGGACCAGCAGCATCAGCATCACCTAGAAACTTGTTAGAAATGCAGAATATCCAAGGCATTTGTATATACATATGGGTGTGAGAAGCACAGTTCCAGATGATTCTTTTTTTATTAAATTTTTTAATTTTTTTTTATTTATTTTTGAGAGACAGTGTGAGTAGGGGAGGGTCAGAGAGAGAGGGAGACACAGAATCTGAAGCAGGCTCCAGGCTCTGAGCTAGCTGTCAGAACAGAGCCTGACGCGGGGCTCGAACCCACGAACCATGAGATCATGACCTGAGTTGGAGCTGGACGCTTGACCGACTGAGTCGCCCAGGCGCCCCCCAGGTGATTCTCATATTCTAACAAGTTTGGGAAACAAATGCAATGGAGTCAGACGATTTAGGGTTGGGTCAAGCCCTGGCTCTGCCACTAAACTCTGAGCTTCCCCCTATGAATTCTTGGGAGTATAAAAGAGGTTGAGTGTTGAGTTTGGCATCATTGAACAAATTATCATTTTAACTATGATGAACCATCAGAGGCCACGAGTTCCCAGAAATTCTTCTTTTAAGAAAAGAGAAGAAAGACTAGCTAGATAAGAGCTGTTAGTAAACCACTGCTGAGGACATATTATGTGGTAGGTAGGTACCAGGCAATGAGAAAACTGCCAGCCTGCATACAACAGAATGTACACATGCCCGTAAACCTGGTGAAATCTGAATGAGGCTAATGGATGGAACCAATGTCAATTTTCTGGTTGTGACACTGTACTAGTGATGCAAGGTGTTGCCACTTGGGAGAAACTGAATAAAAGGTATATAGAGTCACTCTGCATTATTTTCTATAATTGCATGTGAACCTAAAGTTACGTTCCAAAATTAGGGGAAACAAAACAAAATTCCAAGTCCAACAAGGTCCCTTATTTTGTGTTTGAGACATGTAAGGCTCAGGAAGTGTTAGTGACTTCCCCAAATGTCCGTACTAATAAAATAGGTCATTTTAAAATAATTTTTATGGTGGATGGTGTATCAAAGAAGAAATTCACAGCCGGATTGCATCTCTGTGTCTTATATATTATACTGTGAAGTGTAAATGTAATTCTTTATATGCTCTTCATCAATGCAGGTGCTATTGAATCTAGGTACCATTTAATTCAGCATAAATTGAAGCACGCAGAAAAGAAAGAGAAAAATAATCTTTTCTATTATAAACACTATTAGATCTACTACTAGGGAACAGGAACCCAAATGTTATAAAAGAAAAAAAATTTACTCATTATTAAATTTCTACCTGTTTCTTCCTTTTACACCTTAAAGTGGAAATATTTTGTTTCTTAAGAGGAAAGCACTATATACTTACAGTAAACTATAAATCAAAGTCAACAAAAAAACCTTTTCATCTTGGAAGCACTATCAGTTTAAGTTACTTTTTAAAATATTTCCAATGAAATTTGTTTACTTTAAAGAGAGAAGAGAGAGACAGACAGAAAGATACAGAGAAAGGAGAGAAGGAAGGAGGGACAAAAGGAAAGGAAGACAAG
The DNA here is from genome assembly GCA_004023785.1 of Mungos mungo. Classification (NCBI taxonomy): domain Eukaryota; kingdom Metazoa; phylum Chordata; class Mammalia; order Carnivora; family Herpestidae; genus Mungos; species Mungos mungo. The sequence continues at coordinate 2,901 of PISW01016032.1, forward strand.
AGTAAAGAAAGAAGAAAAAAGGCTAATAACAGGAGTGAATCATATAGTAATGGCTAAATAATACACTGGACCTTTTTATTTTAATGAGCACACAACAAAAATAAAAAATTCATAGAGTAAACACCAGGAAACAGAGTTTTGTTTTAAATGTTCCCCTTCAACATGAGGATACACATTCTTTACCTATCAAATTGGAAAACATACAGTAAAAAATTGTAAATTCTGCTAAAGATGTGGCAGGATGAACCTATCTTATACTTACTAATAGAAATGGAATTGGCATAGCCTTTCTGTAATTCACCAGGTGGTATGCCTCCAAAAGTCCAAAGGCTTCTATGCCTGGACATTCATCATGTCATCTAATAGCCAAAAATTAGAAATAATACTAATGTCCAACAATTATACATTAAATAATAAAACATCATAATAGAATGAAGCCATTTACATAATATATTTGAATAATATTTACTGACCTGGAAAATGATCATTATGTTACAAAGAAATATTTTAAAATACTAAGAATGGATTATTTCTGGAAGGTGAATTGTTATTTTCTTTAAACAACTGATTTTCTAGATTTCTTTCCATAAACACATTCTAATTTAAAAATTGAGAATGGGTGGTTCTAAAGCCTTCATTGGAAGAGAAGGGGAATCTTTCTGGGAAGGTGATTATCTCTGTGATTTCCATTTTCCCCACTAAGTTAGGTAATTATGAGCAGAGAAGGAAAATAAAGAAGGTAAAGAAAAGTTCAAAGATTGAAAAAAGGGCTGGAGGTGTGTCCCCAGCCAGGATTTCTCAAAGTGATGATGTAAGTAAGTCCAGTTAAGAAACCAGGACTGTCAGTCATGTGGCTCTGCCTGCCCAGCCCTTTTGCGATCACCTTTGGTTAAAGCAGAAAGATGAGATATTTCCCATTCATCTTTGGATTCATTCATATCCATGTTTTCTGTGCTTTTTTCTCCCCCTTAAGTTTTCTATTAAGAGTTTGTACGTCAAAGGTCTACCTTGCTTGGCCTTGTTACCATCTTAGTCAGGCTAGATGAAGAGCAGAATTCTACCTGTGGGAGGCCAGTGAGATAGTGACAGTTGACATCCTGCTTGGGACCAGGAAGGGGCACTTAGAGAGAGGGGACACTGAAGAGTCTGGCTAGCTGCAACTGCAGACAGAGCTCCCTTCTCCTTTTGGACTTGGTTTCTACCTTACACACAAAATAAGCTAGACTGTGGCAGTAATTTACAATGCCATACTAATACTGAAATAAGTGTATCTTTAAATACAAAATCAAAATCAGTGAAGAAATGGGGAGAAGACATGAATATACACTTCTCCAAAGAGAATATCCAGATGGCCAACAGACACATGAAACGATGCTCAGCGTCACTCATCATCAGGGAAACATAAATCAAAACCACACTGAGATACCACCTCACACTGGCAGAGTAGCTGAAATGAAAAAATCAGGAGATTATAGATGCTGGTGAGGATGTAGAGAGATGGGTACCCTCCTACGCTGTTGGTGGGAATGTAAACTGGCGCAGCTGCTCTGGAAAACAGTGTGAAGGTTCTTCAAAAAATTAACACTAGAACTCCCCTATGACCCAGCAATAGCACTGCTAGGGATTTACCCAAAGGTTACAGAAGTGCTGATGCATAGGGGCACAGGTACCCCAATGTTCATAGCAGCACTGTCAATAATAGCCAAATCATGGAAAGAGCCTAAATGTCCATCAACTGATGAATGGATCAAGAAGATGTGGTATATATATAAAATGGAGTACTACATGGCAATGAGAAAGAATGAAATCTGCCATTTGTAGTAACATGGATGGAACTCGAGGGTGTCATGCTAAGTGAAATAAGTCAGGCAGAGAAGGACAGATACCAAATGTTTCAATCATAAGTGTAACAAGAGAAACTTAACAAAGCACCATGGGGAAGTGAAGGAGAGGGAGAGAGGTAAACCATGGGAGACCCTTAAATACTGAGAACAAACTGAGGGCTAATGGGTGATGGGCACGGAGGAGGGCATTGTCAGGATGAGCACTGGGTGTTATATGGAACCAACTTGACAATAAACTATAAAAAAAATATGAAATCAAAGGAGTTCTTGAACAATAATGGATATCTAAGCACCAAAAGTGTATTCATTTATTACATTTTTATAAGGCAAGTGTTTGGAGTCTGTGTACGTGCATGAATGTATGTGTGGGGGTATCTGTGTGTGCTCAATGGTGAGATTTCTTCCCTCCAAATGAGCATAAAACAGAGGAGTCTAGCTCTAATAAAAATGTGAACCTCTCCTTGAACATAAAACCCCTTTGTTAGTAAATAGACCAGTCAGCCCAGGGAAAAGAAAAGGACAAATTTAGGCAGTTGCTTAAAATGTAGCTGAACCAAGGATATCAGTCAGGGGTCCTGCCTTCCTCTTCCATGTCAAGGCAATGTCAGACACTGTTCTTGCTCTGAGCCCTGCAGGGAATATCCATATACTATATGTGAACACAGGAAGTAATTAACAGCTGTTGAATAAAACCCAAAAACAGAACTCCACTTTTAAGAAGAACTGTGCGTGTGGCGGGGAGGGGCGGGGGCGGCGTTAAAAGCTAGGAAGGGAAACATCTCATAGTCCTAATTGCTATTATTTCTGTACAAATAATTTACAGAAGGTGTTCTATTTTTATTTCTGATGAAAAAAATCAAGATGAAAATAAAGCCAAGTCATACAATAGTAGTCAAATTTTACCTCAAAGCATTCAGTATTTTTGAAAAGTCAGCCCATAGAGGTGAAATCAAATTATTTACTGGATCAAATAAGATACCAGATATGTAATAAATGGAGTTTTGTAAATTAACAAAAGTCTGAAAGTCCCACTTTCTTTCCTGCCACATAGATTTCCTATCTTTATACTTTAAAATATACATCATCATATAAAGCTTACATAGATGTGATAAACAGGGGGGCTGCCTTTGCTATGCACACCAACAGCTGCGTATTTCTATATTTATATAGTCTTAGACTTTATGTGGAAGAACACGCTTAGTTGCAGCTATTACTTTGGTAAAAAGCCTCTACATTTTTCTGTTAAGACAAGCTGGCTGTTGGTTCTTAGGAAAGGATTTCCTCAGCGTGAAAATATAGCTTATTTCCTCCTTGATTTAGCAGCACAATCACCCATCGAGTCCTTACGTCCACATTCAAAATCAATAATGCTGATCTTGGGGACCATATAATGTATGGGATGAACTGGAACAGTTTTGAGAGTAAATGGAACCACAAAATACACAGGCAAACCTGGAGGCCTGGGTCACCCTGGTCATGTCCCAAACTGAATAGGTGCTTTTTGATGCATTTATCATACTGCAATCACTTCTAGAACAGAATAACACACAATTTATTTTTCAAACAATGTAAAAAAAAAAAAAAAGGCCCAAAATACAGAAAGGCATAACTACAGTAAGTAATGTAAATGATTATGAGGCAATAGCAGGAAAATTACACATTCCTACCCACTCTATGGGTTTGCTCCTTTCGGGCCCAAAGACCCTTTCTGCCTGAACTTCCGGCCCCTGCCACGCTCCTGCCAGGAGGCAGGGCCCACACAATAGAGCATTAAGCAAGTTACAATACCAGCCAAGGCCTTACTAGGTGATTATTTCAAATAGAAACTGGATGCAAAATCTGTCACAGAGCGACTGGGGAGAACAAGATTCACCTAGAAAAAAAGAAAATTTGTCTTTACATCTGTTTGCAGTTTCAGTGCTGGAGAAACTAAATCTCAGAGTACTTTATCATTTTTCCCCTTTCTCTCTTGATATCTACTGTACCTCGATCTATGCATACTCTTGAATGTCTTGAAGCATTAAAACTCCTGCTTATTATTCTTCCCCTTTGCCACTCTTAGAAGACTCAACCTCTAAAACTTGCTGATTCATATTTACATGCTTAAAAGATACAACGTATAAAGAAACGAGTTCATTCTGTGCCCTTTTTCATTTCAATATCTGATTTTATCCATGAACATTCCATATACATCCAGAAACATCAATCTGGGTTATCTGCAGAAAGATAAATTAACCGAGAGAAAAGAAGCTACCGTCTATTCTAAACTTGCCACATTTCTGGAAATGAAGGGGGAAAATAAATATGTTTATACTTCAAGAGCAAAATAAAGGACTGAGATTAGAAGAGGAATTAGAATCACATTCTATATATGTGTCATTTGTCACCAAGTAGCTCTTAGAAAGATGTTGCTCCAACCTAAAACATTACTTTTTTTTTTTAAATGTAAAATTTTGGGATGCCTGGGTGGCTCAGTCAGTTAAGCAACCAGCTTTGGCTCAGGTCATGATCTCACGGTCCGTGGGTTCAAGCCCCGCATCGGGCTCAGTGCTGACTGCTAGCTCAGAGCCTGGAGCCTGCTTCGGATTCTGTACCTCCCTCTCTCTCTCTGACCCTCCCCAGCTCACACTGTCTCTCTCTGTCTCCCAAAAATAAATAAAAAACATAAATAAATAAATAAATAAATAAATAAATAAATAAATAAATAAATAAATAAATGTAAAATTTCATCTAAGTATGACATACACAAGTATACTGCTCAGTGAATTTTCACAAATGAACACACCTGTGTAACCACTTCATAGATCAAAAAATGGGACAATAATCATAAGCTATCTCCTTGATCGCACCAAATCAGTACACTCGTTCCCCGAAGGTAACAATTACCCTAAGTTCCATAACCATTGATTAGGACTTCCTGCTTCAGGACTTCACTATGTGATATGAATTCCTTTTGCATTTGGATCCTTTTAGTTAATATTAGGTTTCTGAAATTTACCTATGTTGTTTCATTAAGCAATAATCATTCACTTTCATTGATGATTGGGATTTACTAATATGATTATATCACAATTTGTCTATTTTCCTGTTGATGGACATTTAGGTTGTTTTCAATTGGGGGCTATGAAAAATAATCCTGCTACAAATCTTGAATAAGTCTTTTGGTGTCTGTATATACACATTTCTGTTTGGTATAACCATAGAATTGTTGGTCAAATGGTATTTAGATTCTGCCAAGCAATTTTTCAAATAACTTGTTACTATATTAGTGCTTAAGAGTTGTCCTTGCTCTAAATTTTCATCAAAATTAGTACTGTCCATCTTTTAAATTCCAACCTTTCTGGTGGGTGTGTAGTACTATCTTATTTTGGTTTTACTTTGAATTTTCTTGATTACTAATGATACTGAAGTATATTTTCATATGTTTATGACAATCTAAGCATGCTCTTTGTGAAATATTTGTTCAAGTATTTTGTCCAGTTTTCCACTTGGTTGCCTTTCATTTTCTTATCTGTCTGTAAGAATTCTTTGTATATCCTAACTCATATACATATATGATTAGTGCTTTGTGCTTCTCAGATTATATTAATGTTATAAAATATTCTTTAAAAATTTATAGAAGTCCTATTGTTTTTATTTTACATTTGACTAGAATTTAACTTTATTATGTGAAGTAGACAGTAAATATTCATCTTTAATAGAGATATCCAATTTATTGAACTTATCAATTTCTAGAAAATCTCATACTTTTCTCCCTACATTCAGTGTCACCTTTGTCATAAAATAAATTACTACAGGGACACCTGGGTGGCTCAGTCATTTAGGCATCCATCTCTTGCTCCAGGTTAGGTCATGATCTCACAGTTCATGAGTTCGAGCCCTGCATCAGGCTCGGCACTGACAGCCTGGGATTCTCTCTCTCCTCCTCTTTTTCTGATCCTCCTGCACTCGCCCACATGCTTTGTTTCTCTCTCAAAATAAATAAATAAATAAATAAGCCATAAAATACTACATGTAGGTAGCTCAATCTTTAATCTATGAATATAAGGCTTTTTTCTTGTTTTGATATCTATGCATCCCAAAGTTTATATATACTTTATGTTTTTATAAATTAATCCAAAGTATTTTCTCATTCTCTTGTAGCCTTTTATTTACTCATAGTTTTATTCTTCTTAAAATGAAAGTGTGCTGCTTGCTTCCCAGAATTTGGAAACATTTGTAGTTATTTTGTAACTGATTCTCAGTTTTAATTCTAACAAGATCAAAGGAAATATTCTATGACTTTTGTTAGCTTAAAATGTATTGAAACTTTCTTAATAGCCCAGCATTAATCTGATACTAATTTAGTTATCTCTCTCTTTTTGTTGGTGTCTAAATGCTATAATTTTTCCTAACACTTGATTTTCAACATTTCTATTTCAATATTTCCTTTTATTAAAGGTATATTTCTTTCAAATAGCTTATAGAGGTGTTTAGTTTTTCATCCTAACAACATTTTTCTTTTAAAGGGAAAATTTATATTGTTTACATTTAATGCCAGAACTTCTATACTTAGGTTTAAATATATCTCACTCTATTTCTGGTTTTTCCCACATATTCTATCTTCCTTCCTCTCTTCTTGCAACAATACATAACAGGTCATATACTCTTTCACTTGTAAGGATAATATTAGAGATCCTTAATTTATTTGAAGTGAATATAAATTGGAACTTTCCAAATACTGGCATGTCCTTAAAATATTTTAACTTAATTTTCCTATCTCCTATCTTTTGTGTTATTATTGTATAAATTTTAATTCTACATATGATTAAATACCTTGAGAGATTATTTGTATTATTATTTCATGTAGGTTTACTCACATATCCACTTCTCCAGTTTTTCTCTCATTTTTCCTTATTTTTTGTCTTGTAGTGTTTTTCTTCTGCCTAAAGAGATTTCTTTCACATATATTTCAATTCAGGTATTCTGGCAACAAATTCTCTCGTTTTTGCTTATATACAAAATTTTATCTTTAAAGGATATTGTTACTTAGTTCATAAATCTAAATTGGCAGATAGTTTTCTTCTCTACACTTTAAAAATGTCATTTCATTTTCTTTTTACTTCTATTGTTTCTATTAAAAATACAGTTTGGCTTAGCCTTTTAGCATTTATCTTCTTGGCTTCTGTGCAGCTTAGGACTCAACAAACTCCCCAATGGAAAAACTGTTCTAGACTGTGGACTTTCTTCTTTGCACCTCCCTTCCGTCTACAATCTTAGGCTCTCAAATATTAGGTGTTTTGGCACTCTTAAGCTCCAATTTTTGTCTCCTTAGTCTCATAAGATTGTTTTAAACTCTACTGGCTTCTCAACTTCCTCAGCTGACCTATCCTTGCTTCTGAGTCTCTCACTATGTGCTACTTAAGAGTCAGTAAATGCTCTCCAGAGGAAAGCAATGTGTAGAATATTGACCCAAACCAACAAGCCTCTCTTCTTTCCAAGATACTAAACTCTTAGGGTCTAGCTACTTGACATGAACTCTGATATCCATAAATATACACACACGCACGCGCACACACACACACACACAATGTTCTTAACAGAAACACTAGTCTTTGGAAAGTCATTCCACAGATCTGGAAGCAGAAGTCAAAATGTTATTTCTTGAAACTTAGTCAATCACTTTCTGACTTCATAATAGCCGTTTCAAGAAAGTTATGGTAGATTTTAGTATTAATAATCATAAGCATTCCTTTATAGCAGCAGCAAAATACATCCCTGTATTCATTGGCATCAGCCTGGTCATATAACTTCTTTTCAACTAGAACTTTGAAGGGGCAGTTTGTGGATTACCAAGTCTCTTTTCCTCTACCTGAGACCAACAGTGATCTAGATAGAGACTGTTCTATTAGCATGGATGGCCAGAGCTCACTGGACATTGACACAGAATGTTTATTATTCTTTGGGCATAAAACTGGGGGGTTGCTTTTACTGCAGTGTAACTTAGCCTATCCTCACTGATATGCAGGTACACAAAGGAAATTGGTACATATAATTAACATGTCTCCCTCATGATCCATCACTGTAGTAAGAACAGTTCCCCTTTGGTCCAAAGGTTGCCTTAATAGAAGAAAGTTGATCACTAAGACCCAACTTCTCATTTCATTACCCAGAAGAGTCTTTTGTTAAGATTTTCAAAGGCAAAGAAGATGGAACAATTCCCAATGTGTTTTTGATGTCGACCTTTTCCTAAAATATTCCATTATTAGAATTCAAGGTATTATGTAAATCCAATCATTGAAGAACTAGGTTCTTTGCCAGAAAAAGTCATTCAAAAGACTTCTAAGCTTCCTTTCTTGTCCAGTAGTAATAAAGACCTTTTCCCTGATCTATTTATATCATATAGTTGCTAGAAGGCTTAAATGAGGAAAATACTTTGATGTAAAAGAAAGCTTCATACAAATGCAAGGTAGTATATATCTGTATCTACATGTATGTATATATATACACACACACAGATACATACTATAAATATACTATATGTACTATATATTCTGTATATACATATACCATATATATCCTGTAAATATATATACATACATATATATCTTTTTATTCATGATGAGATTAACTCCAATAGAATATTTGATTTTCTAAAATGTATTTATTCAAGTAATATTTGACTATTTAACAAAATGAATTCAAACTACTAGAATTCGAACTTGTTAACCAAACCGTTTTATCCTGTGCTTCCCCAGGAGAGCAGTAGTTTCTCCTTGACAATTGATGGGAGTAGCAAAGTTGAAAATCTAAAAAACTGTTTGATCCCATAGCTGGCAGTATCTTAGTTGTAGTCCCCTGCTGTCTCATATGGAACCCAGACTTTGCCCCAAAATGAAGTTCTGATATGGTGAGTAGATTTAGTAATCCTGAGAAAGTGTCTTCTCATTACAATAAAACTGCAACAGAAATCATATCACAGAAAGTAGGAAGGAAGCAAATTCTACCAAGTGTGATGTGGTATAATATGAATGAGACTACAGTTTGAATTAAAAAGACTTTATTCAGTGGCTTTAAAAATACTTTTCTTGTTTTCTCACTTTGAAATGACCTGTTAAATTGATCTGTGAAGGTCATGGATACTCTTGGAAAGTGGTGTTTAAATTCTTTTTAGTAGCAGAAAGTCCTGGTTGAATTAGTACAGACCCCATGGAGACTTCTGAAGCTGTTGATAAATCATGTTTAAGAGCTTTTCAGCCCAAAGCTCAGCTGTAAACCCAGGCAAAGCCATGAACAAATTTGCAGGTGGCAATGCCCCATAACTATTCCCTTCTAATCCAAAGTGATCCCTTCTGAGCCACTTCAACATCAAGCACCCCATTCATCAAATTAGGATAAATCATGCATATCTTCACTCGTATTCAGATCCTCTATGCAGTCAGATCCAGACCAGGTAAAGAGCAGGTAGAGTAAACAACTGATTCATGAGTTGAAAAGTGTAACTGCGAATCAAAAATGAACATGCAGGGCTTTAGTGTGAGCCCAATCTTACAGATGTTAAACAAGGTCACAATGACAGTTTCTCCTTTTATGTGGATACCCTGCTACTAAAATATATGTAGTATTCTTTTTTTTTTTAATTTATTTTTGAGAGACATAGAGAGACAGCACAAGCAGGAGAGGGTCGAAGAGAGAGGGAGATACAGAACCTGAAGCAGTCTCCAGGCTCTGAACTAGCTGTCAGCACAGAGCCCAACAGGGGGCTCGAACCCACGAACTGTGAGATCATGACCTGAGCCAAAGCTGGACACTTAACCAACTGAGCCACCCAGGCACCCCAAAATATATATAGTATTCTAATCTGTTTCACTAAGCTATAATACCAAAGAAAATATGTTAATTTATCTTTAACCTATTTCTTATATTAAACTCTTTAACTTTCCTCAATATATTTATTCTCCAAATGTTGAAAAAATGGATAAGAAGCTTGTGTCAATAAAGAAGTATAACTTTAATACATTCTGTGCCATCCAATCACATTCTGAGACTAGTCTAATTTAGGAGAACAGTAGGGCACAAGGCAATAAGGTAAATGGAGGTTGAGTCCCTGAAGCAAATTTTGGTGAGTTAGTCTTCGAGTCCTCTAGATGAATAGTGTAGATTGTAAGCTTATGGAAAACATTGATCATATCTTTGTATTTTAGGGCTTATTACAGGGTCTCCAAACTGAATTCAATCCATGAGCTTCTGATTTTGCTTTACATATTATGATACTACAAAATCATATGCATCTGATAATGGAATATTAAGGAAAAGTAAAAATGGCTTTAAATAAATTTTACTTGTATGGGAAAATGTTCATTATAGTTAAGTGAAAAGTAGGATATCAAACTGCACTTAAATCATGAACAAAAATGGAAAACATGACCATGTATATGTGCATGAAAAAATACTAGACAGAAATAACCAAAATATTAACTAAAGTATTAACAGAGATTCACTACAACGATGGAATATGAATACCCACATGTTCCCTCTACATTTTATGCTAATTTTCATAGTTTTGACAGCAAATATGTATTCACTTATAGTAGGGAAAATTAACAAACATTAAAAGTAAAAATGACACAAGGTTAAATCCTCTAGTGATTTCAACTAGGTTCAGGAAAATATTAGATATCTTCTTTACTAGTCTCATGGAAATTTCCTCCCATTTTGTCCACTATGCTCTAGTCTAATATTCTCCCTTATAGTAGATTGTCATGGGAGAGTGATGAGAATAGTGCCCTCCAGGTGCAAGCAATAAGTGGTACTTTTCTGTATAAAAGGAAAATGCATAATAAGATCCATTAAAAGTAAATCTGCTTGGGGTACTTGGCTGGCTCAGTCTGAGGGTGTAACTCCCGATCTTGGGGTCAGGAGTTCAAGCTCCACATAGGGCATAGAGCTTACTTAAAAAAATAACAAAATAAAAATTACTTCACTTAAAAAAAGTCCGTCTGCTTAATATTATCACCATTATTATTTAAAAAGTAAGCAGAGAAATACTTTAAATATGACCAGGATTCTATAAACACTGGAGCACAGAGTCTGAAGTTTTGGAGATCAGTGCCTGGCAGTGCTCTGGTGAGGAAAAAGGGTGAATTCCCAGGAGCAAGCTGCAGGGTCTGAGGGGTCCATGTGCCACACGGGGAGAAGCAGTTCCCCTGCTTGGAGTGCATTGGATAGAGCCCATATAGCCTCCTCACAGGCAAAGGTCCGACCAGACCCCAGAGAGCAGCCACATTTGTTGGTATTGGGACAAAGACACCAGAGTGGGGTGAAACCTGATGCTGGCTGTGTTGTGGTTTGCCAGAATCTCTGAATTTTCTGGGGCAAGCCAGCACCTGACCACTGTTCAGTGAGACCCTCCCCCAGACAGTGGGTGTGGGTCCAAGCTGTAGGAGTCTCTGAAGCATGCGGTTTTGAAACACAAGCCATCTGAAATAAAACTCTGGAGGGAAGTGCCACCTGGTAGGCAGAGAACTTGGATATGGACAGGGTTAAGGCAAGAATGGACAGAGGCCTGAGAAAAAGGAGGAGTGCTTGATCACAAGTCAGTGAGAGAAGAAGTTCCTGTGCTAGAGACAAGGGAGCTAGGTGAAATCATTTCCACCTCTCCCCATGCACATGCATAAAAGACACATTGATCCATCCAAGTTAGATAAGCAGCACCACCTACTGGAGAATGGAGCTGTTATACCAAGCCCCGTCCAAGTGCACCTTCCAAGCATATTCCCTAGAAGACCAGCACAGGTCACTCCACCTGCTTGGTGTACAGACTACAGAAGGCTTCATAGTTTCAGTTCTAGGGGAAACTGGGTGTAACTCCATTCAGGGTTCATTCTGTTTGTTGGTTCATTTATTGGTTCCATTTTTGCTTCTGTTTTTGCTTAAACAGTTTTCTTTTTCTTTTCCTTTTTTTTTTT
>PISW01016033.1:0-14757 GCA_004023785.1 Mungos mungo
GGGGATGTGACCCAGGCAGCGGGGATACGCGATGCTACAGAGTAACAGAAGGGAGCAAAGCTCCGTCACTCACACGCTGCGCAGCTTTGGGCAGAGTGCTTAACCCTTCTGAGGCTCTCCACTTGCCAACTTTAACTGAGGATAATTGCCACTTTTATCTGATGGTGTTTTTAAAGCACTAAACGAGATAGTATATGCAAAATCACTGCATTACTGTTGTGAAAAGGACAGATTTGAGCCGGAAGCTGACCTCAGCGATGTGATCACAATCCATCTTGATGACAACACGTAAATAGAAGAAACCACATGGAAGAGAAGACACAGCCCAGGAGGGGAGAGCCGGGGAGGCTTCTGGAGACATCGCATGTCGACTTGTTACTAGGATTCTCCATGGAGAGAAAAGGAAGAAGGGAGGTGAGCACGTGCAAAGGCACAGGGGTCTGAGAAAACACCATGTGCTCTGGGGGGGGGGTGCATCAGGAGAAGCTGTTGGTAGGATGGGACTGGACCATGTCATAAAGGACCTTGCCTCGTATGGAAAGGGGGCCGAACTGGTCCTCACAGGAGCCACACGTGTCCAATCCAGGGTGAAGGAAGAAGAACGTGTTCTTCCCGTGCAGAAAGAACTCAGGAGTGGGGGCGATGGAGGCGGGGAATGATCGCTGAGGCACTGCAACAGTCCAGGCCAGCGATGGCGGCTGGTGGGGGGGAGAGGGGAGACCTTTGCCAGGTGGAGCCCAAAGGGACCCACACCCATCCCAGGGGCAGAAAGGACACTGCAATCGTTCGGAGCGAAACCTTCAGAGTCAAAAAGAACCTGTCTCAGATCTTGATTTTGCTGCTTAGTTATCTTGTCGGATAAACCTTCACGCCTGCTGGGGCGCCTGGGGGGCTCTGTCGGTTGAGCGTCCGACTTCGGCTCCAGTCATGATCTTGTGGTTTGTGGGTTCTAGCCCCATGTCAGGCTCTGTGCTGACAGCTCAGAGCCTGGAGCCTGCTTCCAATTCTATGTCTCCCTCTTTCTCTGCCCCTCCCCTGCTCAGTCTGTCTCTCTCTCTCTCAAAAATAAACTACAAAAAATAATTTTAAAAAAACCATCACACCTGCTGATGTCTCCTCATTTCTAAGCTGGAGACCATTTCAGGAGCCCTTTCTAGGACCATCCTGAGGAGTAAGTAAGAGAAGCTATAAGAAGTTGTCCACGCAGAGGCAGGTGCACAGAGGGCACTCAGCCAACATTAGCTGCTGCCTGCCGTCACTGGTGGTGGTCCTGGTGTCAGCAGTGGCTGGGGACGGTTCTGGGCTCCAACAGCCCTGATGAGCCCGTCCCACCGGCTCAGAAGCCAGCCCCACCCCGTCCCCTGCCAGAGTATTCCCAGGGCAGATGGACTGACGCATCCCTCCCGGTGGCTCTCTGGTCACAGCACAGGTATGACACAAACAATTCTTTGTGCATGAAGTCAAGAATTCAGGCTTGCCGCTGGAAACTGGAGTGGCAGGATCACCAAACTTTCCCTTTTTAACCACGGACAGCTGAGTCTTCTTGACCTGTTCCCTTCGTGGATGGACGACCCACAGGATTGGCATTTCTCCATGTGTCTGCCACCCGCCCGCCCAGCTGCCATGAACCCAGCACCCCTGGGCTCTGCTCTGGGCCCCCCGCAGCTGCATCCCCCTGGATCCATCCATCCTGGCAAGTGATGGATTTGGGACACGGAGTTCAGGAAGGCAGGGAAGAAGCCTTTTCTTGCTTCTCCCTGATTTGTTGGAGGTTCCCAGCCTGGGGGCCCTCCAGGGTTCCTGCTCTCTTAGGGTGCTCTGAGCACATCCTCTGCCTTTGTCCCCCAGACCTGGCAGGTACGAGCCTCCTGCTGCTGCACGGACCTGACGGGGCCCTCACCCGGCTCACCCCTCTGTCAGCACTCCCTGCACTGTCTTCCTTGGTGCTCGAACTGAGTGCCTCCCGTGTTTCCTGCTGAGCCCAGGGCTGCAGCAACACAAGGGCAGAAACTTAGCTGGGCTGGCTGACCCCTCAGCCTGAGTCCCCTCTCTCCACTGGATAATTAAGGATATTTGCAAAATAAAATTCGGGGCGCCTGGTGGCTCAGTCAGGTAAGCGTCTAACTGCAGCTCAGGTCATGCTCTCACATTCATGGGTTTGAGCCCCGCGTCGGGCTCTGTGCTGACAGCTCGGAGCCTGGAGCCTGCTTCAGAGTCTGTGTGTTTCTCCCTGACTCATGCTCTGTCTCTCTCTCAAAAATAAACACATTAAAATTTTTAAATAAAAAATGACAAAATAAAAAGAGAATAAATACAACAATGGTGTTGGTGTTTCACAACCTGCATCAGAGTGAGCACAGGTTTCACTGTTTGTTTTCTAAAAATTATTTTAAATGTTTATTTATTTTTGAGAGACAGAGTGTGAGCGGGGGTGGGGCAGAGAGAAAGGGAGACTAGAATCCAGGCTCTAAGCTGCTAGCACAGAGCCTGATGTGGGGCTCGAACTCACAAACCTCGAGATCATGACCTGAACTGGAGTTGGACGCTTAACTGACTGAGCCCCCCAGGTGCCCTCACTGTTTCTCTTTATAAAATGAGATTTGAGTCCATCAATAACAACACCATGAGATATGAGCTAAATTCATTATAATTTTCAGCCTTTTCTACCAAAAGCCCTTCTGACAAGATTCAATCAGATGCATCTAATGATAATTACATGGTGAGACTCGGGGTTTCACACAGAGAGAGAAAGGGTCTGTGAGAAAACTGCCCACACTCAGTCCGGAGGGGATCCGAACCCACAGACTTCCAGCCAGTGGTTATTCCAGAGAAGGGGCGACAGGCTGCACAGTGGGGCTCAGACAGAGCACCCACGGGGATGGTTACTCCCCAGAGCAGGCCCGTCAGCCCCGCACGCAGCAGACGCCACGGAGACGAACTGAATGTGCACAAGTCAGCCATCAACCTGGAGCATCCAAAGCAGTGACCAGAGACGGGCGATTTCCGGCTTGGGGAGCGGGAGGTAAAACCCCCTGGGTTGTGGATGGGGAGCCAGATGGGAGCTCAGAAACTGTGGCCCCCAGGCTGTCTGCTGGTCAGAAAGGGGGAAGACATTTTTCTCAATTACCAAGAAAAAGCCCAAGGCTAGCTTTCGCGGTCTTTGGTTTGGCACATCACACACTTCCGGAATTAGCCCGTCGTGCTCTGTGCTCAGCAGGCCGCAGCAGCACCAGAAACACCTCCTTCTGTGTCCCGTGAAGATCGCCAGCGACCTTCCCTTCACCTTGGCTCCTGGGGGGGAACACGCTACTTCGTGAATGTCCGGGGACAACTCAGGGAAGCACCCCGAGATGAGCATGGGCTGCAGACCAGCAGGCTGCTGGCTTCCGTGAAAGGATCCCTTCTGCCGTCAAAGTAGAGAGAGCATTCATTTTGTCCAATGACCAGGTCAGAGCACTCTCTCCTCGCTGAAAATATGTTTCCTGTGCACCGCGCACACTCTGAATAGTCAGTCTGCTAATCCAGCCGCTGGCCCATCAGATGGTGACTGAGCGCTGATGGCTGGCCAGGAGCTGTCCGTGGTGCTGACCTCACCCCGGCAGACTGAACACACCAGCCTTGTCTGTCTTTCTTGAGACTTCCAAACCAGTATGTGAGGCCACTAACAAGGTGATTTCCATTCCAGATGGAAACACATATTTTTTTAATGATTATTTATGTTTAAGTGAGACACACACACACAAAGTGTGAGTGGGGGAGGGGCAGAGAGAAAGGGAGACACAGAACTTCAAGCAGCTCCAGGCTCTGAACTGTCAGCACGGAGCCTGACATGGGGCTCAAACCCATGAACCACAGGATCATGACCTGAGCCAAAGCCGGACACTTAACCGACGAAGCCACTCAGGTGCCCCGTAAATGTGTACTTTATTAGCAATACTGACCCACTGCAGACATGCTAAGGTGGCCAAGCTACAAGCGAAACGGGCTGAATCGTTCATGAGGGCTTCACCCCCACATGTTGCTTCCTCAGTGCCTCACCCACCTGACCCTCGGAGGCCCCTAGTGTTCCCCGCCTGGCTTTCTTCACCTGTCAACAGTACATTCTGAACCAGGACGCCTCTACGTGGACGGTTAAGCTTTAATACTCGCATGAGAATTACGAGAATTGCAATACTTTCTCTCAGTTTCTCCACTGATGCTTCTCACGAGTCAAATTTTGGAAACACAGATAGGTTTCTCGGGACAGGAAGACATGCCCGCCTGAGAACACTAATGCACACTCTCTGGGTTTGCATAGCAGCTGCTGTATTTGCTGCACATCCCAGTTCTGTCACCTCGGACATGTCAGCCAGTCCCTTCCAAGGGACTCCATTTCCTCGTCCATAAAAGAGCATGACAATTAGCATCCATATCGTGACTCTGGTGAGATGAAATTCTTTTTATTAATGTCTACTTATTTTTGAGAGAGTGAGAGTGAGAGAGAGAGAGAGAGCTTGAGCAGAGGAGGAGCAGAGAGGGAGACAGAATCCACAGCAGGTTCCAGGCTCTGAACTGTCAGCACAGAGCCCAATGCGGGGCTCGAACCCACAAACCATGCAATCATGACCTGAACTAAAATCAAGAACTGGAGGCTTAACTGACTGAGCCACCCAGGTGCTTGGTATGTAATCAGCATTCAGTAAACGTTACCTCTGGGTGATGAGGTGACAGGAGGGATTGCTCAAGCGCGCGTGTACAGATGACCAGGGGCCATTACAAATACTTGTTTTACATGTGTTTACATGTGTGTGCTACCAACCCCTGTGTACGTCAGCCTGACAGGCACTGGAGAGCCACACAGAAAAAGGTCTAAGGTGACTATAAAGACCTTATTTCCCACTGGGGTGCTGCTGAGCACCCCCATTTTCGGGTGCCTGTGGCAAAGCCAGGCAGCTGAGAAAGCGTGGCTGAGATAAACATATGGCCGTGTAGCACTGGGTACCCTGCGTGCATCCGTGAGACAGGGACCCATGGACCGGCCCGCTGACACAGAGGTGGTCCTTGGAGGCGCTCAGGCTCTCTGGCGGCCAAGCTCACCGGTCCGAGTTTGAGTTACGGTAGATCTAGGAGTTCTAATGCTCCGCAGAGGACAGCTACAGGTGGCAGGGGGTCCAGACAGTATGAACTATAAAGAGGAGAGGCATCGAGGGAGCGAGCTGGGTGAAGAAGGAGAAGACACAGAAGAACCAGCTCAGAGACTTGCAGTTTGAGATCTTCTCACCCAGGACAGAAGGTTCCATTCAGGAAGATGAAGTGAGAGCCAGGAAAGGACCCTGAGTGGGGACTCCGAGAGCAAATACAGGATTGGTCTCTGATTGCGCTTTTCGGGGGATGCAGAGAAAGACAATTAAACAGAAGCCAGAGGGCAGGAGTAGAAATGTGGACTGAGAAGCCAGGCCAGAGGCTCTGTTAGTCCGGCGGGCTGACGGGTAAGAAGGGGTTCAGCTTGTACGTAGATGTGGACGGACTGGTACAACATCAAGAGGAGCTGGGAAAGTGACATAAAGTCTTTGTGTTTGTGTCACGTGAATAGACCCATTTAAATAACGATTCCGTCCTTCTTTTGACTCATTAATTTGTCATCTTCAGGCTTTCACATCAAGCTGGACGGGGTGGTGGGGCTGAGCAGATATGCGCGTGCTTCTGCTGAGACCAAGGAAGTGAGGAAATGAGAGCCCGGTGGCAGGTGACCGGCAGAAATAGACAGGTGCGTACGCACGTACATACATTCATATTCTCATCAAAGGTAGAAGGCTCGGTTCAGGAAGACTAAGCAAGCAGACACCCCAGGAACCCCAAGAAGCCTCTCGTTTGATCCTCCAAAACTCTGCACAGGAGGCGTTGCCATCTCATGTGACAGATAAGTCCTTCGAGCAGAGAGGTAGGTCACTCCAGGCTACAGAGCCAACAGGTTGGCTAAAGATCCCAGAGAAGCATCTTGTCCTGGAAGTTATCCGAAGAGTGGATGGCAGATACTGGATAAAGAAGCATGTGGGCAGTGCCTTCCATTGGAGGAGAGAGACGCCAGCACAACACAGACCAAGGCAGGCAGAGGTGGAGAAACAGAGAGCCGCGTGGACAGAAAGGTGGGTGGCTTGATTTTCACCTTAAACTGGACAAGGAGTTTCAGAAATTGAAATGGCTATTTTTTTTTAGAGGGAGGGAGGCAAACCATAAGAGACTTTTAAATAGAACAAACTGAGGGTTGATGGAGGGAGGGTGGTGTGGGGAGAGGAAATGGGTGATGGGCACTGAGGAAGGCACTTGTTGGGATGAGCACTGGGTGTTGTATTTAAAGCAAAGAACCACGGGAATCTACCCCCCAAACCAAGAGCACACTGTGTACACTGTATGTTAGCCAACTTGACAATAAATTATATTTTAAAAAATTGAAATGGCATCACACACTGAAAAAAAAGCGTTACAATCTGAGTTGTAATTTTCACATTTGTATGATGGAAAGAACATGGTGCTTGGGAGAGAATTTTATGCCTGTCCTTGCAAAGGAAATTATTATGAAAGCTGTATGGTTAATAAACACTATTCATATCACCGCTCTCTCAGCCCTTGCCTGTTGTGGGGGTCGAAGCATAACACACCCAATTAATTTTACAACGACACTAAATATTCCTCTTTGTTAAACAGAAATTGCCTGCACAAACAAGCTTCCAGCAATTAAATGTTGGCTACCCCTGGGATACAGTAATCAAGAATTCTTTTGTTCAATTAATGATTTCAAATTGATTATAAACAGGACTTTGAGAATCAGAGGTCAAGGCAGTAGATTAACCCACTGGATTCCAAGCCTTCTGCGGGATGAGACTCGGATTCTATAGCCATGGCCATGTTGTCTTTCACTGTTTTTCGAGAAGGGATGTTGACAGATAGACAGGTTAGGCTCCATCGCTTCTGATCCAGGGAAACCAACTGAGGAATTGTCAAACCCCAGAGATCTCAAACCACCAAACACTGGAAATTCTAATTTTAAGGAACCTGACCCAAGGGACACGCAAAGGGCAGCCGAGGCCACACGGCATTTCTTGTTCCTAAGATACGATCAACTCAGTGGTTTTGGACAAGAGTTCTGAATGCAGACAGTCCTGCCTGCGATCGCGCTCTGGGTTTCTCTCCCGCTGGCCTTTGAGTGAGCGTACGCGCTGAAGAGCTGAATGAACCCGCCAAGTTGCCCAACAACGTTTGTCTCCATTTCTTCGTGGTCAAAGTGAGGATATTCAGCGGCAACTGGGGGGCTTAGTCGATTGAGAGCCCAACTTCAGCTCAGGTCATGATCTCACGGTTCATGAGTTCAAGCCACACATCAGGTTCTGTGCCTACAGCTCAGAGCCTGGAGCCTGCTTTGAATTCTGATTCCATCTCTCTCTGTCCCTCCCCATCTCAAAAATAAATAAACATAAAAAAACTAACAATGAGGACATTCATAGTATCCCTAACACAGAATTAACACAGTTATTGATACAGCATGCAAATCGCTTAGCACAATTCCCAGCACAGAAAACGCTGCTCAACAAATAATCATAATTCGTTGTGATTAATAATATTTTGGCTGTTATCACCATTATTGTTGTTTTCTGCAAGTCCAATTAAATGACAAAGACTGACGCATCTGCTCCAACCTTCAAAGTCACTGCTGAGCTGGTCTGCCGCGGAGGGCTGGGGTGACACTGGTTGGTCAAGGAGGCTTTTTTCTATTTGCAAAACATGTATTTATCTGAGCCTCAGTCAATCATTCCTTCTCCTAACAGCTGTGAAGAGCTCTTCACTACCTGGAAAAGCACTTGCCAAAGATGTTCACTCACTAACACCTTCACTCAGCAGGTATTTACTAAATATATTCCTGGGGGAAGACGCTGTTCTGTTACGTACTTCAGAACTCAGCAGGAACTCCGGACAGTCTTCCAGCCACGGGGAAGTGTGTGCATTTCCCCCGAACTCATTATCCTTGCTCTGACTTGTCGTCACGCATTATTTCCTGGGTCTGGAACGCTCCTTCTACATCTCTCTTGTGGCTTGTGTGGAGAACTCGTATGCATCCTTCAACACTCAGCTTGAATACCACTGCCTCCAGGAAGTCGACTCAGATATACTCAGGGCTGCACAAATAATACTGATTCTCTGCTACTTTGCACTGCTAGAATTCCCGCTCTCCCTTTAGGATCCATAGCCCTCCTAAGGTGAGCACTGCCCCCCAGGGCTGAACAGGGAATGGGACAGACACTATGTAATTAAATAAATAATACACGCTAAATGAGTAATTGAAGGTAAAATTAAAAATATCATCCACAATTATAATCCAAACAATAAGTACCGCTTTTGTAAGCACATGAATAGAAAACGCAGTAACACAACTGTGGCTTAGACCAAACAATAATAATTCATTGGATTCTATTCCTGGGAAATTCTCATGGCGGCTCTCAACGCAGACACAGCTGAATCCAGGGTTTAAACTCTGTCTTCAGGACGTGCTCTTGGCTCTGTTTTTCTCCATCTCAATGTTATTCCGAAGCTTTCAAAGATGGTGACATGCTGTTCCAGGCTTTAGAGATATCAGCTCCCCGTCTGCCTTAGAAAAATAGCTGTTTCCTAATGGCTCCAGGCAAAATCCAAGAGTGAAATCTCATTGGCCATACATGAGTCATATGACCATCCCCAACCAGCCACTGCAGCCCAGGGGGTGGGATGTCCTGATGTCGGGTCTGAAGTGGGGACCCACACCTGCTACTAGAGGTGGAGAGGGACAGGATGCAGGTGTCAGAAGGGGAATGGATGAGCGCAATCAGAAAGGTAGGTTTCACCTTTGAACCTTATAAAGAAAATGAGATTCGCGTAGAGGGTGCAGAGCTAAAAGTATCTGCACTTGGCCAGCAAGCCAAGAAGAGGTTAGACTTGCCGACGGGCCTATGGGAAGGCAAAAAGGGTGGCCAGTCCGGCCTCATTCCTGACTGTATATAACGGACTGAATGTTTGGGAACGGGATTCCGAACCAGCTCCCGGAGAGCCTTGGATGTTAGGTTGCGGGAGTGGATTTCACCCAGAAGGCAATGGAAGACTGCTGGTGCTTCTCGCCTGGAAGGCGGCCAGACCACAGTCACACTGTAGAGAGACTGAGCCGACAGCTGCGTGTGACACGCACTGGTGAAGGTGGAGACACAGGAAACAGATCATTGGGATCCAAGTGTGATCAGTAGAGAGAGCACAGAAATGTCAGCCACACAACAGATGGGACGGAATCAATGATCCTGAAATAGTTTTTTCACCCAGGCCAGCAACTCCAGTGCAGCCCCACACCTGCGGACGGTGCTGAGGAGACGCGTCTGGGGATGCTGGGGACGGTCCAGGGGTTACCATCTCCGGGCATTGCTCATGGCTGCACGCCTTCCTGGCTTCTGCCCCCGAGGGCTGAGGTTTCCCTCTCTTACAGGAAGAAGGCAGGTGAACAAAGAAGGAGTGCCGTGTCTCTACCTGCGGCCCTGTGACCCAAGGGAGGCCACTCAGGATGGTTCCTCCAAAGTTTGGAGACACAGAAGGCAGAGCGCTACGTCCCTGCTCCTGTCCCCTGGCACGCACACACTGGCATCCATGACTAGCGAGAAGGCGCAGAGGACGCGATGCGTTTGTCACCACACATCACGTCTGCATCCACGGACATTCAAACAGACCTCATCCGCATCTCAGGTCTTGGAGAGGCTCCAAGCATCTACGCGGTCCTTGGGGACCTTCGGTCAATCGGTTTTGTGGTTCCAAAATGAAAGTCATCAGACATTAATCAAAGAAGCAAGTGCCTCCATAAATACTTCCCCAATTGTATCCCCGCGATGGTACTTCTCCAAAATGCCCCCTGGCAGCCTCTTCTTTTCCTCTCCACACTTCATAAACAATATTTTACGTAAGACGCTTTGCCAACTGCTCTGCCCCCTGACAGCCACATACTTCTAATTACTCCAAGCCGAGGGGGCTTGGTACATTTTATTTTGCTTTATCTTTATGATTAAATAAATCAATTTTAATGTCATGCCTTTAAAATCTGGCTTCTTCCAGATGGGAACAGATGTTTTGCTTCCTTGCCGGTGCCTGTTTTGCCGTGGCATTCTCTGAAAGAGGCCCAAGAGGCAGCGACGGGCGATTTAATAGACTCCCTCTCTCGTACCCTGGGCTCCAAACCTGCACGTCACGTCATGCATGAGAACAACAACAAAACAAAACTTTTCCTCCCTGACTTGATAAAGAAGACGGACCCACAAACAAGAGGTGATGAAATCCTGGGGACAGAACACCGCTGTGCCTCAGAGACGCAAGGGACGGCCTCCCTGCAGCCACTGAGAAAGGATGGCTCCTTTGGCCTCCATTCCTCTGGGAGACATGTACCCACTGCCTAAATCAAGAGATTAAAACTGTCTGTCTTTTTTTGGTTTGTATGCATGGCAGACATGTTGCTTTCTGCTTGCGCAGATGCTTACATCAATTAAGGGCAAAGAGCCTTGACAGGAGTCTGGAACGTGAGTCTCTAGCTTCACCAGAGGGCTCGTTAGAAATGCCACCTTTCTGGACCTATCGAATCAGAAACTCTAGGTGTGGACCTAGCCCTGCAGGGGATTCTGGGAAATGTTCATATTTGAGAGCTGCTGCCAGAGGGCAAACAAGAAGTCAGAACATCAAAAGAGCCCCCGCAGGAGAAGAGGACGTCCACTGCGGCCACCACGCAGGCGATGGCGCATCACCGGCTCCATCCCGGACGCACGGACCATCCCACCGGGCGCACAGCAGGAAGCATAGCGGTGCTTGGCTGTTCCTGCCGCGCGGTCCAGCAGCCGATTTCTTACAAAACCAGAAAGGACAGCTCTTGTATGCCTCCGACACGCACCGTAATGTCTTGGGGTCACCAAGAGCCACGCCGTGGGCGCCCCGCAGGGGCAGGCCTGGGAAAGGTGAAACAAGGCTGTAGACCACCGAAAGGACCAACTTCACATCACCCCAATCCTGCCATCCATCACCTCTTTTGAAGACAAAGTCACAGGCATACCTCCAGAGTGGGACCACAGAAAATACTTTGCAGAGCAATGCTAGAAACTAGAGGCGGGAGTCCGCTGGCCCTGCTGGGTGCTGGATGCTGAGTGAGCCTCTCCGAACTGCACTCCCCTCCAAAGGGTGCTCCCTGGGGTCATAGTCCCCTTCCAGACATTACAGGACATGCTGAGCAGCGCAGGTATTGACTTTGTAATTTTGAAGAGGGGTGGGGGGATGCAGCTGCCCGCCCTGTGCACAGTATGTGAATCAACCTAGAATCTATGGACGGGAAGATATTGGACTGATCCATCTTTATTCCTCGGCAATCAAGCAAGGTAGCGTCTTCAGGTCTCTCCACAGACAGCTCATAAAACGGGGGTATTGATCAAGGGGTCTGAATTTGTAGTTTTGACTATAAAAGCAATTTGTTTTTGTGGACCTTACACATAAGATGAATGCATTTGGGTTATTAACTTCAAAAACGATTCCTCCAGGTAACTTTGCAAGGCTTTGCAGAGATTTCTTTGTGAAGTTACTGAGCAGTTTGCAAGTATTTTTTTATGTGTGTGGTCAATTATTTTAGGCGGCTGAGGTGCCTACCAATGCGTCTAGAAGTACAGTTTACATAACAGATACTTCGAGGCTCTCTGGGTAACAACGGCGGGAGCCAGCATTTGCTAAGGCGTCCCTCGTGTGCGTCAGCCACATGGCAGGGGGGTTGCTAAATATTCTTAGTTTATCCTCCTGATAATTCCATGTGTTGGGTGTTTGGCTCTTTGTCCTTATTGTACAGATGAGGAAATTCCCGCTCACAGCAGTGAGGTGACGTCCCCGAGGACACGCAGCGAATGAACCAAGAATGCAGCCCACGTGGGTCCGTCTCTCGAGCCTGTGTCCCCTAAGGGCATTACGGACGTCTCGAGAAGTGTACATGAAGGATTCCTGGTCGCCTGGCCACACGCAGTGATCTGTGCAATTCTAGAAAAAGGTTTTTCTGTAAGAAACTAACATTTACTGACCAGTCGCTCCTCCAAGGGGCTAAAACTGACTCTTGTTTGTTTTGACGACTTTTGCCCCCAGGAAAGCAGAGAAAGATCATTTGCTGTGAGAATTTTGAGGTGGGTGTGGGGGGTGCAGGCAGGTCGGGAAGCGGCCGGAGAAGCCAGTTGGCAGGGTAAGAAGAATGAAGACGTGGGGGGGGGATGGGAGTCCAGGAGAACCCAGGCAGTCGAGAAGAGGAAGACGGGCCGAGAAGCTCCGTGGCCTGGGTGCTACCTCCTCAGTGTCCAAAACCCGGCATGACCTGAGCCCGCGTGAGTGGGCCTCTCCGTGGAACGTGCCAGGGGAGCCGGCCCTGGGGGCGTCTGGCAGGAGAGAGTCTGGGTGGAGGAATTTCGGGAGCAGGAGCTGTAAGCCCTGCTGTGCTTGGGGCGAGCCTGGAGGCCTCGGGGCCGCGGGAGAGCACCTGGTGGAGAAAGCCAGTGGACAGCCCGGAGGAGGAAGGGCGGCCATGGCGCACCGACCCTGCAGACCTTCGCGGAGGCTCTGGATCTGAGGCAGGAGCTGCCCAGCGTGTGGAGGAGCGGGGTGCCGTCCTCTGATCTTCCCAGCACCCCTCTGGCCGCTGGAGGAGACAACTGGGGAGAGAAGGAAGGAAAGGGGGCAGCGGGGAGCGTCCTGGCTGAGTCACTGACGGGAGAGGCACGCTGTGAACACAGAAAGTCCTCAGAGAACTCGAGCCCAGCTCTGAGCAGCACTGTCCTACAGGACTTCTGTTTTTTAATTTCTTAAGTTTATTTGTTAATTTTGAGAGTGTGTGAGCAGGGGAGGGGCACAGAGGAGAGAGAGAGAGTCCCAAGCAGGCTCTGTGCTATCATTGCGGAGCCTGATGCAGGGCTCGAACTCACAAAACCAGGAGATCATGACCTGAGCCAAACCCAAGAGTCACCACTGAACCGACGGCGTCTCCCAGGTGCCCTCAGTCCTATAGGACTTTCGCAGCGATGGGAACGTTCTATCATGCAGGACCATCTCATCCTGAATCAGAGCTTTGACAGTGGAAGAGGGTGGGTCTCCGGGGGTGGAGAACACGCGCTGATGGCAGAGCGCTGGACAGTGCAGCACATTCGCGGGAATGTGGGGAAAGAGGCTGGCGTGGCGGGAAGAAGGCACCCAAACGGAGCAGACACATCCTTGCCCCGCTGTCCACTCTGAGACACCCCGGACGACCCTCCCCCGGGACTGAGACGCCCCCGGACGACCCTCCCCCGGGACTGAGACGCCCCCGGACGACCCTCCCCCGGGACTGAGACGTCCCGGACGACCCTCCCCCAGGACCGCGGAGACACTCACACCAGGGCTTCGGCCGCAGCCTGGCTCCTGGAGCACTGCTCCGCCCCACATCAGGTGCCCTCACCGGGGCTCAGTGGGTGCCCGTGACCACCATGGGGCACACGCAGCTCCCAGAAATCACCGACTGGAATACAGCAACGTGGATGGAGAAAAAAAGAACTCAGGCCAAGGTCTCGGGGAGCATCTGAAGCCCACGGGTGCAGAAGGGCACCTCCACTGAGTTTAACCTACCAGGAAGAGGCCACAACGCCGTATGACAAAGGACCCTACAAAGAAAGACATAGGACAGAGTGGGGAAAACTCGATTTACCAACCAGGGTACGCGAAGGTTTTCGATCTTACTGATGCTCGAGGAAATGGGAGTGGGTAGCAGTTTTCACCTATAATCCTGACAGATTAAAAAACGTGGCATGCCCTGTAGCCGTCCCTGGGAGCAGAGCTCTCCGACACAGGACTGGCGGGGATGCGCCCGGCCCCCCGTGGGGGGCAGTACGTGGGCCGTGCCGACTCGAACCACAGCGGTAGAAACCCTCAGCCCAAGGGAGCCTCTTCTTCGGTGTCCCCGAAAAGCCACCGCCCCCGCTCTGACACCATCCTGTGCACCCTCCCACACCCCGCACAGACGCTGCCGTGAGCGGCCGAGCGGACCAGGGGGTCTGATGCGCGCAGAGGCTGCCGGAGTTCTCCGGACGAACCCCGCGTGGCCGCCTGTGGCCCCCACAGTGCTGGGAGCGCCAGGCCAGCCGGGCGGCGAGCGGCCCGCTGTCGGGGAGCCAGGGAGCCGGGGAGCCCGGGGGACCGGGCAGGACGGGCCCCGGACGCACAGCTCTGGTTTACGTGCTTAAACAAATGTCAGAGGACTGTGCAGGGGCGCGGGCGGAGGGGAGGAGAGTGCGGCTCCGGCTCCAGCGACGCGAGGAGGTGGACAGCACTGACATTTAATATGCTTTTAGAGCAATGCGCTCATGACGCGGCCTTCATCTAACGAAGAAACGGGAGAGCAGACGGGGTTTTACAGAGATGGGCCCTGGGCGCTGGCGGTGGGTTCACACAGGCTCCGGGTGCAGCCCCACGGCTGTGGGTCACCTCAGCCGCCTCGGGGTCACACAAATCCCACGGGAGGGTCAGTCGCCTTTGTCCGCCTTGGCTTTCGAGGGTCTATGTGGCTTTTTGGCTTTTTTCTTAGTGCGTCCCTTTGCAAAGGGCGAGCATCTGGTTTATCTCTGAGGAGTATTTGTGGGGTGTGTGTGTGTGTGGGGGGGTGCGTAAATGTGTGTGGGGTGTGTATGTGGTATGTACATGTGTGGGATGTATGGGTGTGTACATGTGTATGTGGATTGTGAG
>PISW01016034.1:0-14677 GCA_004023785.1 Mungos mungo
CGGAGGAGGGAGAGAGAGTTGGGGAGAGAGAGGGATGCAAGACTTGAGAGACTATTGAATGCTGAAAATGAACTGAGAGTTGAAGGGGAAGGGGGAGGGGGGAAAAGAGGTGGTGGTGATGGTGGAGGGCACTTAAGGGGAAGAGCACTGGGTGTTATATGGAAAGCAATTTGACAATAAAATATTATGGAAAAAAAATTAAAAAAAAAAAAGACACCAGCCTAAGATCACACATCAGTAATTAGCATAATTGAGATTTTAACACAAATGACAGGAAACAAGAGTTGATAGATTTTGCTCAGAGCAAATGGCATCTGGAGGAGGGCATTTGACATAAGGTAGCTGGAATACGCAAATGGAAAAGAATGCTCTACACTTCACAGCTTGAAGACATTGGGCATTGTCATCATCTCTCTCTTGTTTTTTAGATTTCATGATTACTCACCAAATAACAATCTGAGTGTCATTTGGATGTCCATAGACTAGCCAGGAGGGAAAGAACTGGCGGCTCAGTGAAAGTGACTGTAGAAGACATAGTCAAAGATGACCCCCGATGAGTTATGCCTTTGTACATTGCCTGCCTTTGGGTGCAAGCTTATAACTGAGACTTGTAGCTTGCTTACAATCAATGGGCTATTGTAAAAACAATGGGTGTCGTTCTTACAGTTAAGTTTTGGTATCTAACACTCTTCCTTAACACTAGATTAGAATTATAAAGATTTCCTACTGTCCTTGGAAAAGCAAACAGTCATGCTGTGAGCTGCCTCTGGAGGGGGCTGCATGGCAGGGAACCGTGGGCAGGCTCTTGAAGTGGAGCATGGTTCCCGGTGAACAGCTATTAAGAGTCAGGGTCTTAATAACCTGTAAGAGTCAGATAACCTCAAGGAAGTGAATTCTGCCATCACTTTGAGTGCACTCAGAAACAGATTCTTCCCCAGTCAAGTCTCCAGATGAAAACATAGACTAGGCTAACATCTTTTTTTAAACATTTGTTTATTTTTAAGAGACAGAGAGAGACAGAGCATGAGCAGGGGAGGGGCAGAAAGAGAGGGAGACACAGAATCTGAAGCAGGCTCCAGGCTCTGAGCTGTTAGCACAGAGCCCAATGTGATCTCGAACCCATGAACCCTGAGATCATGACCTGAGCTGAAGTCAGCCACTCAACCAACTGAGCCACCCAGATGCCCCTGGGCAAATATCTTTAGTGCAGGCTCATGAGACCCTAGGTCGAAGGACCTCTAGCTGTGCCAGGCTCTTGACCACCAGGCACTGTGAAATAATATGTGTCATGTTAGGTTGGTAATTTGTTATGAAGCAATACAAAATAAATACACCAAGTTTCAAATCTACTTGTTAGAGCAAAGAGCAGAAAGTATACACTCTCTGTGTACTTGTAACTGTGATTGACAAGTGAAGTATGTGTGAAGGCATGAACATGTGTGTACCAACGAGCTATGCACATAGACTAGATGAAGGCCTAGTACCTAGAGAAGCTAAGAGGATAGAGAAATGCATGTCAAGAAAGAAAAGTAAGATAAAGGAAGGTGAGCATTTGACATTCATGAATCTCTGGTGCTTTCCACTCTGATACTGTATGCCTCTTAGAGCAATGGTTAAGAGCCTTGTGTCAGAAAATCAATTCTTTTTATGCTGTGAGATTTTAGGAAAATTATTTAAACTCTATGGTTCATGTTTCTAATCCATAAAATGAAAATGATAACAGTACCTACTTCACAAAGTCGATGAGTACATTAAATGAGATAATGTAGGTTAACTGCTTAGAAGCAGGTCTGCCACAAAGTGAACTCTACATAAACGTTTGCTCTTAGGAATCCACGGCTAAAAAGTAAGGAGTCCGTTATGAGCCCAGGAAGTAGGACACATGCTCTCTGTAGTCAACCTCTATATCCCAATGCCCGCAAGAAGATCTGGGAAGAGGCTCCCACGCTACAATATTATGGGTGGAGATACTGGTTCTTTGACTTTGCACCAACCTAGATGTAAAGCCACACATTTATCACCATCGAGATCTGTTTCCTAACTTGTCTACTGTGTACCAGAGAACAGCAAATAAAAACAAAAATAATGTAAGACGAAAACAACTTTGTTTCCCATGGATAATAGATTGTAATAAATCATTCATCAGCAGAAAAACAAGTGAGTGGTCATGCATTTCAGCAAATAAATCACCAGCAACGTTTCTGGAAACTGAAACAAGAAACATCTGCTGGGAATGGAGCAAACCTACCAAGATGGATAACTCAGATGCACCATTAGTCTGAATTAGAGGCTCACTGATTTGAGGGTAAAGTCCATCTCCCAGCTGATGACTCTAACCTCAGGTGTTACTATATAATTTGACCTTGTCTGACTGAAATTAGAGCCCTAAATAGTCTGCTCTCTGGCATGTTGGTGGAATTTCTAACCGATTGAAAAATACAGCTTCTTGGTCACCAGCTAGGAAACTGGTATTTCAAAATCCATTTGGGCCAGAGATGTGCTTCTGACAGATTTTGAGACAAGTTGAAAATCAGGAAAGTGATTCTGACAAACTAAACACAATTTTAATGAGGAAATCTCTCACCCTAAGAGAAAGATTTAAGAAATTGCCTATCAAAGAAAGTCATAAAATCTTTAAGCTGAAAGAGACTTTAGAAATTAATGAGCTCAATATTGGTGTGGTCGGATTAAGGTGGTTTTTCTCAAGATAAAGCTAGTGAGAATGAAAGTTAGGAATAGGGCTCAAGTCTGTACCTTCCAGCCCAGGAGAAGATAGGAGCCTAGTTCTGGGTATATGGGAGGCAAAGCCTTATGAAAAATGAGGAAACTGAGGCTCAGAGTGGTTACATAACTGACTCAAAGTCAAACCATGAATAAGAGGCACATTTGTGGCTAGAAGCTAAGTCTTTCTCATTTTAATATACTTGTTCTTGCTCTCTTCATTGTATACGTCCACTGTGAGGATGAGAAATGATGTCCTCTGTCCAGGACATGGCTAATAGCA
This sequence comes from Mungos mungo, assembly GCA_004023785.1. Lineage (NCBI taxonomy): Eukaryota > Metazoa > Chordata > Mammalia > Carnivora > Herpestidae > Mungos > Mungos mungo. Next base: position 3,005 of record PISW01016034.1, read on the forward strand.
TATATTCAATAAATCATATCTAATATTAAAATTATAGCCTGGTTGGGCTCAGTCGGTTGAACGTCCGGCTTCAGCTCAGGTCATGATCTCGCGGTTCATGGGTTCAAGCCCCATGTCAGGCTCTGTGCCAACAGCTCAGAGCCTGGAGACTGTCTTCAGATTCTGTGTCTCCCTCTCTCTCTGACCCTCCCCTGCACATGCTCTCTCTCTCTCAAAAATAAATTTTAAAAAAAACAGAAAAAATTATAAATATGAGAGAGTAGGATCATTGGATTGAGCTGTTGTTACTTCCAGTATTGTTGAAATCATAGAATGCTTGATTCATTGGCAGAGAACCCCACACAATGTAGCATCTAACTAGGAAACTCACATTACCTCTATATGGCAAAAGAGACATGGGGGTAGCTCCAGGACTGGGAGGTCTACTGGTTGTATCGTCCAGAGTGTTAGAATACAGTAGTAAAGGCACAGCTGATGCACCAGCTTGGGGATGGTACCCTGTGAAGTCAGGATGCTCTCCCTGTTTTCAGCCCACTCATTGAATCAGAGACCTTTAATATGGCTTTGTGTTACCAGTAGGGAGAAGAATACACAGATCCAGGAAACACTGTGGGAAGCAGGAGTAGTCTCATATCATCATTCTCAATGACCTCCTGGTGGAAATCATACTTCCTTGATCCACAGCTCTGGGCTCTGCAGCATTTGAAGCCCTCTTCTCCAAAGAGGTGCAACGATCACAAAGAACTCCGAGCTGCCACTGGCTCTTATGTACTTTGGGTTCCTTGTGTCTAGGGCTCATCAGACAAAAGGGAGTCACCATATTATCACAGTAATTGACACTGATCAGCAGGAGGAGATAGAACTGCTGCTAAGTGATGGAGGCAGAGAACATTTGTCAATCTTGGGGGATCCAGTTGGGCGTCTCTTGGGACTCCCTTGCCAAATGGTGATAGTTATTGGGAAAGCAGTGCAATTGTGGCCCAAGAAAAGAATGGTTATCAGGATCTGAGGCTCCCTGAGGAGTGAGGGTTTGAGGTATAAATATGTAACCCACCAAAACAAGCAGAGGCGGTTACTGAAGGCAAGAGAGACTTAGAATGGATAGTGGAAGAGAGAGACAACAAATACTAGTTCCAGTTCTAAAAGCGGCTGCAGCGAAAAGGTCTGCAAACCGTCCCACTAAACTCCCTATTATGAGTTTCTCCTCAGATTCACAAGCCTGCCCTCATAAAGTCAAAGAGTAACATGATGCCTATCAGGGACTGAGGAGAGGGGGGATGGGGAGTTACTAGTCAACGGGTGCAGAGTTTCAGTTAAGCAAGATGAGTAACATTATACCTTTAGTGAACAGTACTGTGTCCTAGACTTAAAAATTTGTTTAAGACGGTAAACCTCACAAGTGCCCCCCACCATGACTCGTTTTCAGTATTCAGTAGTCTCCCTTGATCTGTGTCCTTCACTCTCCCCTGCTCTCTTTCCCCCTTCCTCTCCTATGGTCCCCTGCCAGGTCTCTCCTGTTAGACCTATGAATGCAAACATATGGTATCTATCCTTCTCTGCCTGACTTATTTTGCTTAGCATGACACTTGTGGGGAGACGCACTGGGTGTTATATGGAAACCAATTTGACAATAAACTATTAAAAAAAATTTCAATGCACATAAAAAAAAAGAAGGTAAACCTCATGTTAAGCATTCTTACCAAAATAAAACAAAATAAATGTTTAAAAAAAGAGACAGGAGAGAGAGAGAGAGAGAGAGAGAGAGACAGAGAGACAGAGAGAGACAGAGAGAGACAGAGAGAGAGAACACACTACCAGAGCCCTTAAGAAGTTGTTCCTCACATATGTAGTGAGAAGTGGGTCCGCAAGGTACGGGGCAGACTGTCACAGACCCGGATATCGACTGTTCAGGTGACCCTTCAAGTATGACCCTGCTGCTGAGATGCTGCCAGGTGTTAGTCCCTGAGTGCCCACTTCGGGCTAAGCTCAGGCTCTTTCCAGAGCTGTCCCCAGACAAGGACTGATCTGAGGTACGGTAGCCAAGACGGCACTCTTGTTGGGAGTCATTAGCGAAAGGCTGAGTATGACAGTGATGCCCGGGTCTCTCATGTTCATTCAGTGTAAGATGCTCTGCTCCACAGTTTACCTCTGGGCCATTGAGAACCTCGTCAGATCCCGGTCTGACTCTGACAGCTTCTCCTGCCCAGTCCTGCCTCCTCCTCTTTTCCTTTCCTAGTAATAAACCTTTTGCAGCCCTACCTCCTGCTTCTCAGAGAACCCAACCAATGACTCCTGAAAATTTACCAGGAAAGATCTGAGACTTTGCTTTCAATAGTGTTTATAAATCCATCACCAAATGTGAACTCTGTCTCTGCCCTAGATTAGCTGATTTTGTTCCTAGCTAAATGTCCATTCACCTCAGAGTCTAACCTACTTTCCTTCATGTGCCTCATGCTCTTGTGAGGCTTGGCCATAACCTAAATCACTCAGAGGAGATGGAGAGAGAGTCAAAATTGCAGCTTTTATATTAGTGACATGTATAAATAAATATACATATGAGCTACAGAATCTATGTATATGTTTATATTTTATAGTTATATTCCTCTATATATGAGGACGCTGTAGAAATAGGACATCTGGGTACCTGGGTGGCTCAGCTGGTTAAGTGCCCAACTCTTGGTTTCAGCTCAGGTCATGATCTCACAGTTTGTGGGTTCAAGCCCCACATTAGGCCCTGCGCTGTCTTCTTGAGATTCTGTCTCTCTCTCTGTCTCTGCTTCTCCCTTGCTCATTCCCTATCTCTGTCTCTCTCTCTCAAAAATAAATAAATAAACATTTTTTAAAATGGAACATTTGACTAATCATTTCCATCATAAAATGATCCAAAAACAGTAGGTGATGAGCTCATTCCAAACGGACGACTGTTTCATGAGAACTTGCTATGTTTCATATCATACCGTTGCTCATTGGGAAAACAATGATAATAAGAGAGAGTCCATAACCTTAAATATCTCACAAGCCAGGAGAAAGGCATGCTAACAGATTATTTCAGTTTACTAAACAGCTTATTTGGGTTTGGGACCTATTTGGCAAGGAGAGATTCGATTTTATTTTCACGCACACCTTCTTCTAGGTTCATACTTCGGTAATGCCTGCCAGATGGGAGAGCTAGCAAAATCTGAATGAAATGTGAAATACACTTAGCCCTCAGGCAGTATTTAGTTCTCCATATTTTGTCATCCTCGTAAATCAGATATTTCACTTGTCACTAACTCACACTTGTTTTAGCCCAGTCAGCTTTCAAGACAGAGCCCTCTTCCCAGAATTATTTGTTTCTAAGCAGCAAAAATTACTGATAACTGAGATGATGAAATTTGGTAGCTCCTCAAAGTAAGGTGGAATGGAGATGCCTAGGTTTTTTTGATTTGTTTTAATTTTGGCCTAGAACAGAAGCATTGGGATCAGAAGGGCTAAACAGCACATTCCTGAGTCACCTGGGTCAGGGCTCTAAGGGTATTAGTTTGCATCATAAACAACAGGGCCCAGGGCCCCCTGGACCAACACCATTCTGCTGCGGGGGCTGCATGGGTCCCATGAAGCTCTTAGCTGGCTTCCAAGGGAGCACACAGATTTTGCTGAAGTCTGGGCCCTTTTGTTGTTTTTCCCCCCTCACCACTCGCCTCTGAGTGGTGAGTTATTGGAGCTCTGCTGCTTCCAATGTTTGCATTCGTGTGATCTCATGGGGTTGATAGGGTTTGTTATGAGACTTGTTCAATGAAATGCAAAATGAAGCCCCTTTAGCAACAGCCATCCTTTTTGATAGAGTCAAATAAATATTTTCCTAGTTTCTTTCTTCTCTCAACTTTGTAAATGAGGCAGAGATGCCTGGGGGAGGCATATGACATTACTCATACATTCTCCACTCACTATAATTTTTCAATGGAGGAAATGAGGAGGAGGGTGGGGCAAGGGAAGATAAAGAAGACAGAAGAAGGATGTATGATGATGTGACCCCAGCGACTGCCCCAGGGACATACCCACCATGAGGTGGAGGCTCTAAGGCAAAAATCCAATGGGGGTTTTCCATCCATCAGGTATAAGAGTTTCATTATTACCATTAGGACGCTGCTACATTTTTAAACAACTGCCTTTGAAAAAACAATATTCAGAACAATGAAATAAGGAATTTTTCCATTTTCCAACCCTCAGAAAACAAATAGGCAATCTATTACTTTTCCATTCCAGCAGAAACTCCAGGAAAGTTTCACAAATAAATAAACACTTCCAAGAAAACTTTACATCATGTAGAAAAAGAAATTCAAAAGAAAGCAATAAAACAATTTCACTCATGTGTGGAATTTAAGAAACATAACAGATGAATGTATAAGAAGGGAAGGGAAAAGTAAGATAAAAGCAGAGAGAGAGGCAAACTGTAAGAGACTCTTAAATACAGAGAACAAACTGAGGGTTGCTGGAGGGGAGGTGGGTGGGGGATGAGCATGAAGGAGGGCACTTGTTGAAGTGAGCACTGGGTGTTACCTATAAGTGATGAATTACTGGGTTCTACTCCTGAAACCAATATAACACTGTATGTTAACTCAGTTGAATTTAAATAAATAAATTTGAAAAAAGAAAGCAATGTCATCATTGTCTTTTTTTTAAATATACTTCCCAAGTTTAATGTAATAGCAGCTCCCTTTCCCAGCAACTGGGCTGAAATAGGATTGGAGAAGATTTGAGGGGAAAAGAATTGCAAAGAAGAGATCATCGGGTGAGGGTCCAGGAAGCTGAGAGCCCACAGCAGCGGCATCCAGGTAGAGGAAAGCTTGACCCGAGCTCTCCTCTCTCCAAGCTCCTTATCACCTGTTGCTTGGGTAACTCACCCAAGGCTAAGCTATTTCTTGCAAACCTGGACAAAGCTCTCTGTCAGCCTCGGTGTGCAGGCCTGGCCTGGTATTTATGCGTGATCTTGTGTCACGTGCAACAGCTGGTACTGGGCAGGGTTTGGAGCTGAACTTCAGAGCCCCAATCCCGTCATCATCCATCCTTCCAGGTCTCCCCGCCACAGAAGGTGCCCTCAGGCTCATAATGGCAAACAAAGTATGGTTTTTCCTAGAAAGGGCAAAGTATTCAATAATTACAATGTGCTGCAAAGATCCTAGGGTCAGTAGAAACCAAAAGCTGTGGCTTTCTAGGGCTGCTTTAACAAAATACCACAGACTGAGTGGCTTAGAAACAACAGAAATCTAATTGTCCTGGAGGCTAAAAGGTTGAGATTAAGGTGTCAGTAAGGCTGGTTTCTTCCTAGGGCCCATTTTCCTTGACTTGCAGATGGCCATCTTCTTGCCAAGTCTGTACGTGGCCCTCCCTTTGTGTATATCTGTGTCCTATCTCCTCTTATAAGGACACTAGTCAGGTTGGAATAGGACACACTCACCCACCCCAGTGACCTCATTTAGCCATAATCACCTCTTTAATGGGCCTATATCTCTACACAGTCACATTGTGAGGTCTCCACCATACGGACCAGAAGCTGAAGAGAATGGGCTAGAAGCTTGCCTCTACCAAAGGACAAGTCTTGCCTCGACCTAGAGGCTAGAAGCTAAGATCTTGTCCCATGTGACGAGGCCCAGGACATCAAAATGGGGAGTATAAGGAGAACACGTGCCTTTTGAAATGTAACATCCTACCCACTCGTGAAGGGAAGCTGAAGCTAAATCCTCAGTTCTGAACTATCTGATGAGCAACTTTGGCCCTGGGAAGGAAAAGCTGGAGGCTAAAGGCGGGCTGAGAAAAAAAAAAAAAAAAAAACCTATTAGAAGCTCTCTCTTCTACAGTCAGAGGCTAAATCCATGGGGGAACAGGGCAGACATCACCTTTCTTGTTCTGCTCCTTGGTTCCTGGCCATGACCCACATGCCCTGAGAGCATCTGCACTCTCCTGTCTCCACCTTGGCTGCGTGGCCCAGCACCCGAGGGCAGGTCCCGGCTGTTCTTGCTCTCTGCCCAGCAGGGTACTCTGTCTGTTTCACAGTGTAGGAGCAAAACATCCTTATCAGCGCTTCAAGATCTGAGCTCTGCCAGGAACTCGCTCTACATGAAATGTATAGATCAAAACCCCGAGGAGTTTGACATTTATATTTTTAATAGATTTTTCCCCCTTCTTAAAACACCCACGGGCTGTGACTGAAGTGGAAATGTGTTTGCTTTTAATTGCAGTGTGTGCTCCACCGGCTTGGAGGCTGGGAGTCCTCCCTCTCAGAAGCAGAGCGTTTGTATCAAGCAGAGCTGAGAATACGGAGAAGAACAAAAGGTCTGAAATGTCATGCGATCAGAAAACTTCTTTTAAAACTCTTCAATCACAGAAATCTGGAGAGGGTTTGAGTCATAAACGAAGATCGTTTAGAGGACACGGCCACTAGAAATTCTTTTATAATTGTTTCCTGCAGCCCCAAGCCCCCACTGGGAGACAGAGCGCATTTCCCCTCATCTGAAAGGTAAGTATCGCCACGTCTGTGACAGCATCTTTCTGTAATAAACACTTACTGGATGCCTCATACTCTCTAAGGAGCCCACAAACACAAAGGACGATGGCCATGCTTCAAGTGGCTCAGAACCTGGTATGTCCAAAGTGGTTCTCCAGAGAACATAGATGTCCCAGAGAGACAAAACGAGAAACCTTTTCTCCTCTGAGACCAGGCGGCCTCAGGACCAAAGTTCTCCTAAAGGTTTTGCTTAAAACATTTTCAAGCAACCTCTTCATACATTTGATCTCATGTTCTGTTCTGTTGTGAATCAGGATTAGTTACAAATATTAAGAATCCTGCTGTCTCAAATAAGAGGATTATAAGCATTCTTTAGAGGTCTCAGAGTCAATTACTAACATCTCTGTGGAATAAGCGATGTTTTTCCTTCACCAGCGATATTTCATTATCATGAGCAAGGCTGGGTTGGAGGCTGCTCAGAAGATACACATTTCTGATCCCAACCATGTCGTCTAAACAGACTTTGAGCGGCACTTGCAAAAGGAGCCCAGTGCAGGCAAGAGATTCCCTCACCCCTACCTCCCCCTCCCATGAAGTTTCAGACCTTAGTGTTTCATGTTTCTTTGCCCCTTCTCTCTAATACCCGGAAATAAATTAGGGTATCTTTGCATCAGAGAGGATGGAGCCTATATCCACAAGGCAAGGCTGGTCTTGCCCTACCTCCAGACCAACTAAGCCCTAACTTGCAATGACCCGACCATCCCAGCGGGGTAAGAGCTGACACTTATTTCCATGCGAGACATGTTGATTTGGTACCAACTGTGCATGTAGCCTATACTCACCCCACCGGAATACAAGCAGAAATTAAATTCTCTCTCCCCTCAACTGCACCCTGCCACACAGAGACATCTGGCTCCTTCCTTTCCAAATCCCAGCATTTGCTCTCTCCCCCTCCACACGCCCCCATCTAACCTGCACCAACCTGTGCCAACAGACGTTCTTTGCTAAAACTGTGAGGTAGATCACCGTGCATGTAAGAATATTGCGTGTAAGCATATTGTTGCCATTTTAGAGATCAGAACACTGAGGCGCAGAGCATGCAAGTGAATTATATGTATGCATACTCATAGTGAGTAGTGGCAATAGTCAATTCATGGCTTTTCCTCTACACGAAGAACTAATGGTGTAATAGCAATACCCTAAAATTTCGAACTTTGTGGGAAATATATATATTTTAGGAATATTGTTTCATTTTGCTGTCACCATCACTGCTGTCTGGGAAAGGTAGTACGGCCTTCACGTAGGAGATACCCATGTACAGGGACTGGAATCCAACATTCCAGGATCCAATGTGAACTCTATCCCTAACTAGCTGGGAACACGTGGATGATCCTTTCCTGTATCTGAGACCCCCTTTCCTTGTCTAAAAAAGAGGGAGGTGAGGCACACTCCTCCCCTGATATGCGCCCTACTCAGTAAGCTAGGGTGGAGAGGGGGTACATTACCTTGTACTTGGTTGTGGCCCCAACTGAGCTCAACTCTCTTTTTACCTGCCTTCGTTCCACACTGGGTTAAGTTGAATTACGTCATCTATAAGTTTTTTTTTTTCAGGTTTAAAATTCTATTTCAAATGTCCTTCGCCATTTCTTATTCCCTTCCTCCTTGTAGCTATGTGACTATGTTTTATTCACAGACAAGTTCTTTAGGGAATTTGATCGAGATTGATAGGCTGGGGTTTTAATCCAAACATACATCCGTGGGCTACAATTGTGCTGATTCTAGATGAGTCTAAGTGACATCAGAGGGAACTTCCCTCTCCCCATCCACTTCCACCTCGCAGGCTAATATTATTAACATCAGCCAGAGGCAAGGAACTGATAGGTACAAGCAACAGACAGGGTAAATGAATTATCTCAGGCTACTCATTCCTTGGCAGTGAGGGAAGCAACCTAGCAATCCATCATCAGCAAAACTCCCGGTTTTCCCAAATGAGTTGGCAGAGTGCCCCCACGGCTTGCATTTTCAGCCTAGTTTCTGAAGAAAAATTAAGGACATTCTGTTCACAGTTTCTTTCTCCTTGCTACTTTCTTTCCGTTGAAAAATAAGTGCTTATTAATTCTAGAGATCAATTAATTAAAGAGTAGACAGGAAGCTTGATGGTTAGGAATAGAGAGAATCTGAGGTGAAAAACAAAGTCTGCCCTAAACCTGCTTTTATTTTTTTAATTTATTTTAATGTTTTATTATTTATTTTTGAGAGAGAGAGTGAGAGAGGCAGAGCATGAGTGAGGGAGGGACAGAGAGAGAAGGAGACGGAATCTGAAGCAGCTCCAGGCTCTGAGCTGTCAGCACAGAGCCCAATGCAGGGCTCGAACCCACAAACCACAAGATCATGACCTGCGCCAAATTCAGATGCTTAACCGACTGAGCCACCCAGGCGCCCCTAGACTGGCTTTTAAATATTGATGTCAAAGTCACTGGAGGTAATGCGAGGTTAACAGCTCTTCCCAGCTTGTAGATTAATGCTGTCCTTTGCTAAAAACTCCACCATTTCGTTAGGGCTTCAGTCTGCTGGCTTGTTTTCTCTCTGTTCATTTAATCTAATTTGATGAACCAAATCCTTTGCACCGAAACACTTCAATCGCCTACCTCCCCAACCCCAACAGAAAAGGAAAAATAACAATAGTTGAAAAATGTATCCAATCAACCAGAAGCAAACGCATTTCTAATTAAAGATTATAAATGTGGGTCACCCTCCAGAACAAGCAAACACAAGTCAAGCATCATTCTTCTTGATTTGTTCTGGGTCATTGTTCCTCCTCTGCCTGGCTGGAGAGCACTAATGGATCATCTTGATAAAAATTCATTTTTTCATCCATCTGTTATATTGCACTTTTAATGTCAATTTCTCCTAATGTGTCTTGATTTCGCCCCAGCCCCAGCTGCAAACACACCACACTTGATTAGAATAGTCTCGTGTCTCCCGTCCTCTAAATGAGGGAAGTAGCTCCAAGACCATTTTCTCCTCCTGCATTTGCAGTTTCAAGTTTCAGCGCATGTTAGCGTAATGCTTTCATTCGATACCATTTCCAAAGGCAGACGCCCTTCTGAATCAATTTCTTGATTCAGAACCAGGTCAAATCAAATAAACAATTTGTATACTTAAAAAGGGAGGATCTGATAGTAGCAAATGTGAAAGGCAATCGAGAAGAGGATATTGCATTTGGGAAACAATTCTTGAAGCATAGAACGTTTTGTTCTATCCTAATTAAGTGGGAAAACATAAGGGGGAAAGTCCTCCAATCCTTCCATGCTGTCTGACAAGTGAGGCGAGCTTTTAAAGTAAGAAATGTGCACCCCGATCACTTCCCAAACTTGTGTGTGAACTATGAGGCTACATACTAGAAAGGTGAGGGGGGCTCGAAGCAAATCCAAACCGCCACATCCCTGCTCTGATTGTGACTCCAGATGCTAGAAGCAAGACCAGGGGCGATCAGGAGAAGTGTCACCAGAAGATGTGACTGAAAAATTGAGGACGAACAGTGATGTGAGAGGAGAAGCACAGAAGCTGAATGGGAGGCAGCTTCCAGATGAAGAAACTGAAACACAGGGATTTAAGTGATTTGTTAGAAATTAACGTCTGCCTCATTAGAGGCAAAGAAGGTGAGCATCTGAGAATATTGGGAAGGCAGCATCCTCCTTCAAGTGCTGGTGCACATTCTGCCTGAAAGAAAAGGGATGGGACACATCCTTCCCTTCCCAGTATATTACTACCATCCCCATCCCATTATGTGCCCTCTTCTCCAGCATGGCCAATGTTCAGCTTTTCGTTTGCATGTGTCCTTGCAAACAATAGCTTTTTTTAAAGAAGCTTATTTATTTTGAGAGAGAGTGACGATTCGTGCACAAGTGGAGGAGGGACAGAGAGAGAGAGAGAGAATCCAAGCAGGCTCCATGCTGCCAACACAGAGCCTGACATGGAGATCCATCTCAGGAACCAAGATATCCTGACCTGAACAGAAATCAGGAGTCTGATGCTTAACTGACTGAGCCACCCAGGCGCCCTGCAAACGGGAGCTTTATTATACATTTAAATGTCTCTGAATGATATTGTGCTATGCACCTCATTCTATTTTTTACTTCTTTCATTCAGCGTTATTTTGTTAAGATACGTTCCTTTTCATAATTGCATATCTAGTTCCTTGCTTTTAGCAGCTGTGGGGCATTTTATAGCATGTTTTCCCAGCTACTTACATTCCCATCCCTTGTGCTGGCTAAGTCCCTTTTGCCATAGACAACACTGTGGCAGATCTCTGAGATTTTCTATTTCGGGCCTGAAAGGGGAATTCTCCAGGACACTTGTCCAGGAGTGGAATTTGGAGTTCATAAGGCTTTTGCTTAATTTGACTAAGTTCTGCATGACCACTGGGTTTCTGAATGCTGACTTTCCTAACACATCTGGAATTATTCGTTTTCCAATTTTTGCCAAGCTGATAACTATAATGTATCTTGCTGCCATAATTTTTAACTTCTATTTACAACTTTAACCACTTTGTTATGTCCTTTGTATATGTTACCTTTGTATTTTAGTTCTAATTTTTTATCTGTTAGTATTCTTGCTTTTTCTAAGCCAGTGATTCAATCATCTAAGAGAAAGACGCTCTTATCCCTTGCTTGTGATTCCTATTCCTCTGATTCAGTTTCTTACAATGAGTGGCAAAACCTCTGGTCTATGCAGTCATTGTAATAACTTGTTCTGAACTTAAAAGGAATGCATCAAACTTTGAATCTCTTTAGTTTTTTAAATTTTTTAATGTTTATACATTTTTGAGAGAAAGAGAAAGACAGAAGGGTGCAAGTGGGGAAGGGGCAGAGAGAGAGGGAGACACAGAATCTAAAGCAGGCTCCATCTTCTGAGCTTTCAGCACAGAGCCTGACGTGGGGCTTAAACCCATGAACCACAAGATCATGGCCTGAGCAGAAGTCGGATGCTTAACTGACTGAACCCCCTAGGCACTCCTCGACCTCTTTAGTTTTAAAGTTAGTTTGTTTGTTGCTAATCTTTCCAATTTTCTGTAAGTGTGTTTAAAGTTTTAATACTATAATACTATAAAAACTATAGTGTTTATACTATATTATAAATACTATAAAATTCCATATACTATAATGTACTATAAAAATGTTTATATA
>PISW01016035.1:0-14675 GCA_004023785.1 Mungos mungo
ATGAAACTTGAAATCAACCACAGGAAGAAGTCTGGAAAACCTCCAAAAATGTGGAGGTTAAAAACTACCCTACTAAAGGATGATTGGGTCAATCAGGCAATTAGAGAGGAAATTAAAAAATATATGGAGATGAACGAAAATGAGAATACAGCAATTCAAACTCTCTGGGACGCAGCAAAGGCAGTCTTAAGAGGAAAGTCTTTTTAAAAAAATTATTGGGTGCCTAGGTGACTCAGTCGGTTAGGCCTCCTACTTCAGCTCAGGTCAGATCTCATGTTCGTGGGTTCGAGCCCCATGTCAGACTCTGTACTGACAGCTGGCTCAGAGCCTGGAGCCTCCTTCTGGTTCTGTGGCTCCTTCTCTCTCTGCCCCTCCCCCTCTCATGTTCTGTCTCTGTCTGTATCAAAAATAAATAAAACAGGGGGAGCGGCAAGATGGCTGAGAAGTAAGGAGCCCCGTTACCTCCGTCCACCCACAACTATCAAACTGAGAACAATTAAAAAGCCACAGCTCTCTGATCTCCAAGAAAGGAGGTGTGCGAACAGACCCCTTATTGACAGCAGTCTCAGGGTTGCCTGAGTAAGTGAGTGCGAACGGGAACCGGAGACTTCAGGGGAGGGAGCGCCGGCTCCGGAGACAAAGCGCCGAGCGCCCAGAGGCTTGGCGTGGAGCCTGCTGAAACCCGCTGAGTCCCCAGGCAAACCTGAGTCCCCAGGCGCACCGCTCCTAGCCGGGCGGGACGGCTGGGAGCCCGGAGGCGGACAGGTCAGCGGGGATCGGCACAGTGCGGGGCAGCCGAGAGAGAGACCGGAGGTGCACAGATTCCCCGACAGTCGCTCACGCGGGGCGCCGCATATCCAGAGATGCATGGATCTTCACAGGCGCCCGCGGTACCGCGGGGCAAGGCAGGAGAGAGACCAGGGGAAGAGAAGTAGAGACTGAATCACTCACAGCGCAATCCCCGCAGAGGAGAGATTCAGCCCGGGACTGAGGGCCGCTGAGCGCTGAGAGAGAGATCCGTCCCTTCAGCGGGGGCGTTCAGTCGGACCAGGCAGCTCACAGACTTCAGGTGGAGCCGGGGGAGAACTCTGACTTCACAAACTCCCTATCCGCCCCGACCAGAAAGCTGCCCACCTGCGGACGATTTTAACTGGGGTGGCAATATTGAGGGTGCGAGCGAGGACTTAGAAACCGGGTGGAACTTGGAAAACAGAAACAATTAGATCCGCCCGAGGCACAAGAAGGTTGGACTCCAGAGAGTGGCTGGAACATGGTCTGAGGGGGACTTGGGGCGCCCATCACCATTCTTCTCCTCGCATCCACCAAGGCAGGGCCACAGAGAGCAGCCCTTGGGACCCGACCCACCTGCACCAAGCCACGCCCATCCGCCCTGGAGAGCTGCTGTGCTTGTGATTAGTACCGTTAAGTGGGGTTTTTTTTCTTAATATTTTTAATTTTTAATTGTCCCCTGTCTTCTCTTTACTATCTTCCTATTTCCTTCTTTTCTCCCTTTCCCCCTGGAATCTGGGAAAGACCACCAATTAGGCACTGCTGTGCTTAGATCAACTCTTACCATCCAGATAGTTTTCCTTTAATCCATCCTTATCTCCCCCAACCCCCACTGCAGGTTTTAAGCTCTCAGACTGTCCTTTATCTCTGACTGTTGCTGTCCTCCCCAATCCCTGACTGCTTTTTTTTTCTTTCCCCTTTTGTTTTTTCCTCTTCCTTTTTTTTTCTTTTCTTCTTTTTTCTCCTGTCTTTTCTTTCCTGTTCCTTTTTTTCTTTCCCCCTTAGGTTTGCTTCTTTATCAGTACATTTGTGTGCTTGTCTTCGCTGTGTGTTTGTCTGTCTGTTTTCCTTTTCAGGGCTACCTCAAGAAACAACCCAAAGCACACATAGTGGAAAACCCCAAATATCACTGAGTAGGGAAATAAATTAATCAGAGGCACGACAAGAGAAACCGAGAGACAACATTAAAAAAAAAATCTCCTGAAACGACAGACCCTAGACACTCCAAGAGCTTCCTTCTATAGAGGAATACTAATAATCACACAGTGCCGAACGAGCTTTTAAAACTGACAAGAGACAGAAAGCTAGCCAAAATGACGAAACGAAAGAACTCTTCTCCAAAGAAACTCCAGGAAGAAATCACAGCTACAGAACTGCTCAAAACAGACATAAGCAACATAACTCAACAAGAATTTAGAACGGTTGTCATAAAATTAATTGCTGGGCTTGAAAAAAACATGGAAGCAATCAGAGAACATATTGATACAAAGACTAGGAACCTTCAAAAGATCTCTGACAAGTTAGAAAAGGCTCTAAATGAGATGAATAATAAGTTGGAGGCTGCCAATGCACGTATTGAAGAAGCAGAGAGGAGAATAAGTGAATTAGAAGACACAGTTATAGGAAAAGAGGAGGCCAAGAAAAAGAGAGAGAAAATGATTCAGGAGCATGAAAGGAGAATCAGAGACCTGAGTGATACAATCAAACGGAACAATGTCTGTATCATAGGAGTTCCTGAAGAGGAAGACAAAGACAGAGTGCTTGAAGGCGTGCTAGACCAAATTATACACAAAAATTTCCCCAATCTGGGGAAAGAGAAAGACATTGAAATTCAGGAGACATACCGAACTCCCCTAAGACGTAACGTAAACCGACCTTCAGCATGACATATCATAGTGAAACTGGCAAAATATAAAGACAAAGAGAGACTTCTGAAAGCAGCTAGGGAGAAAAAGGCCCTAACATACAAAGGGAAACCTATCAGAGTGGTTACAGACCTATCTAATGAAACTTGGCAGGCCAGGAAGGAATGGCAGGAAATCTTCAGCGTGATGAATGGGAAGAATATGCAGCCACAAATCCTTTACCCAACAAGCCTGTCATTCAAAATAGAAGGAGAGATAAAGGTTTTCCCAAATAAACAAAAGTTGAGAGAATTCATCACCATCAAACCAGCCCTACAAGAAATTTTAAGAGGGACTCTATGAGGGAAATGTAGCAAAAAATAAAGGTATCATAGACATCACTACAAACATGCACTCTACAGGGAACACAATGAATCTAAACCCATATTTTTCAATAATAACGCTGTATGTCAATGGACTGAATGCTCCATTCAAACGACACAGGGTAGCAGAATGGATCAAAACCCAAAACCCATCTATTTGCTGCCTACAAGAGACTCACCTTAGATCTGAAGACACCTTCAGATTGAAAATAAGGGGATGGAGAAATATCTACCATGCAACTGGAAGCCAAAAGAAAGCTGCAGTAGCCATACTTATATCAGACAAACTGGACTTTAAAATAAAGGCAGTAACAAAAGATGAAGACGGACACTATATAATAATTACAGGGACTCTACATGAAGAAGAGCTAACAATGATAAACATTTATGCACCGAATTTGGAGGCTCCTAGATACATAAAACAATTATTCACAAACAAAAGCAATCTTATTCATAAGAATGTGCTAATTGCAGGGGACTTTAATATCTCACTTACAACAATGGATAGGTCAGCCAGACAAAAAATGACTAAAGAAATAATAGACCTGAATGGCACACTGGAGCAGATGGAATTGATAGATATATTTAGAACTCTGCATCCTGAAGCTAGAGAATTCACTTTCTCCTTGAGTGCACATGGCACATTCTCCAAGATTGATCACATACTGGGGCATAAAACAGCCCTCCATAAATATAAAAGAATTGAGATCATACCATGCACACATTCAGATCACAATGCTATGAAACTCGAAATAAACCACAGGAAGAAGTCTGGAAAACCTCCAAAAATGTGGAGGTTAAAAACTACCCTACTAAAGGATGATTGGGTCAATCAGGCAATTAGAGAAGAAATTAAAAAATATATGGAGACGAATGAAAATGAGAATACAGCAATTCAAACTCTCTGGGACGCAGCAAAGGCAGTCTTAAGAGGAAAGTTCATTGCAATACAGGCCTACCTCAACAAATCAGAGAAAGCACAAACTCAAAACCTAACAGAGCACCTAAGGAAACTAGAAAGGGAGCAGGAAGAACACCCCAAACCCAGCAAAAGAAAAGAAATAATAAAGATCAGAGCAAAATTAAACAAGACAGAATCCATAAAAACAATTGAACAGATCAATGAAACCAAGAGTTGGTTTTTTGAAAAAATAAACAAAATAGATAAACCTCTAGCTAGGCTCCTCAGAAAGAAAAGAGAAAACATGCAAATAGACAAAATCATGAAGGAAGATGGATCCATTACAACAGATCCCTCAGAAATACAAGCAATCATCAGAGATTACTATGAAAAACTATATGCCAACAAACTGGACAATCTAGAAGAAATGGACACATTTCTAAACACACATGCACGACCAAGATTCAAATGGGAAGAGATAGAAAATCTGAACAGACCCATAACCAGAGAAGAAATCGAATTAGTTATCAAAAATCTCCCAACGAATAAAAGCCCAGGGCCAGATGGATTCCCAGGGGAATTCTATCAGACGTTTAAAGTGGAGTTAACGCCGATCCTTCTCAAGCTATTCCAAAAAATAGAAATGGAAGGAAGACTACCGGACTCATTCTATGAGGCACATATCACTCTTATTCCTGAGCCAGGCAGAGACCCAATGAAAAAAGAAAATTATAGGCCAATTTCCTTAATGAATACAGATGCAAAAATACTCAACAAGATACTAGCAAATCAAATTCAACAGCATATAAAAAGTATTATACATTATGATCAAGTGGTATTTACTCCTGGGTTACAAGGCTGGTTCAACATTCGCAAATCCATTAATGTGATACACCCCATCAACAAAACAAAAGAAAAAAATCATACGATCCTGTCGATAGATGCTGAAAAAGCATTTGACAAAATACAACATCCCTTCTTAATAAAAACCCTCGAGAAAGTTGGGATAGAAGGAACTTCCTTAACCATCATAAAAGCCATTTACGAAAAGCCCACAGCCAATGTTATCCTCAATGGGGAAAAACTGAGAGCTTTCCCCCTGAAATCAGGGACATGAGAGGGATGTCCACTCTCACCATTGTTGTTTCAAATAGTGTTGGAAGTCCTAGCATCAGCAATCAGACAACAAAAGGAAATAAAAGGCATCAGAATTGGCAAAGAAGAAGTCAAACTTTCCCTGTTTGCAGACGACATGATACTCTACATGGAAAACCCGATCGACTCCACCAGAAGCCTTCTAGAACTCATCAATGAATTCAGTAATGTTGCAGGATATAAAGTCAACATACAGAAATCAGTTGCATTCTTATATACTAAAAATGAAGCAACAGAAAGAGAAAGCAAGAAACTGACCCCTTCACAATTGCACAAAAAACGATAAAATACCTAGGAATAAACCTAACCAAAGATGTAAAAGACCTGTATGCTGAAAACTATAGAAGACTTATGAAGGAAATTGAAGAAGACACAAAGAAGTGGAAAACATTCCATGCTCATGGACTGGAAGAATAAACCTTGTTACAATGTCTTTCTTACCCAAAGCAATTTACACATTCAATGCAATCCCCATCAAAGTTGCACCAGCATTCTTCTCAAAGCTAGAACAAATTATCTTAAAATTCATATGGAACAACAAAAGACCCCGAATAGCCAAAGTCATATTGAAGAAGAAAACCAAAACGCGAGGCATCACAATGCCAGACTTTAGCCTCTACTACAAAGCTGTCATCATCAAGACAGTATGGTACTGGCACAAAAACAGACACATGGACCAATGGAATAGAATAGAGAACCCAGAACTGGACCCACAAGTATATGGCCAATTAACCTTTGACAAAGCTGGAAAGAGTGTCCAATGGAAAAAAGACAGCCTCTTCAACAGGTGGTGTTGGGAGAGCTGGACAGCAACATGTAGAAAAATGAAATTAGACAATTTTCTGACACCATTCACAAAAATAAACTCAAAATGGATAAAGGATCTGAATGTGAGACAGGAAACCATAAAAACCCTTGAGAAAAAGCAGGAAATAGCCTCTTAGACCTCAATCGCAGCAATTTCTTCCTCAACACATCCCCAGAGACAAGTGAATCAAGAACAAAAATGAACTACTGGGACCTCATCAAGATGAAAAACTTCTGCAAGTCAAAGGAAACAATCAAAAAACTAATAGGCAACCAACAGAATGGGAAAAGATAGTGGCAAATGGCATATCAGATAAAGGGCTAGTATCCAAAATATATAAGGAGCTCACTAAACTCCATACACGAAAAATGAATGATCCAGTGAAGAAATGGGCAGAAGACCTGAATAGACACTTCTCCAAAGAGGATATCCAGATGGCCAACAGGCACATGAAACGATGCTCAGTGTCACTCATCATCAGGGAAATTCAAATCAAAACCACACTGAGATATCACCTCACACCAGTCAGAGTCGCTAAAATGAACATATCAAAAGACTATAGATGCTGGCGAGGGTGTGGAGAGATGGGCACCCTCCTACACTGTTGGTGGCAATGTAAACTGGTGAAGCCACTCTGGAAAGCAGTGTGGAGGCTCCTCAAAAAACTATCGATAGAACTCCCCTATGACCCAGCAATAGCACTGCTAGGGATTTACCCAAGGGATACAGAAGTGCTGAGGCATAGGAGCACATGTACCCCAATGTTCATAGCAGCACTTTCTACAATAGCCAAATCATGGAAAGAGCCTAAATGTCCATCAACCGATGAATGCATCAAGAAGATGTGGTATATATACACAATGGAGTACTATATGGCAATGAGAAAGAATGATATATGGCCATTTGTAGGACAGTGTATGGACCTTGAGGGTGTCATGCTAAGCAAAATAAGTCCGGCAGAGAAGGATAGATACCATATGTTTGCATTCATAGGTCTAACAGGAGAGACCTGGCAGGGGATCATGGGGAGAGGAAGGGGGAAAGAGAGCGGGGAAGAGTAAGGGACACAGATCAAGGGAGACTACTGAATACTGGAGAAGACCCATGGACTGAAAGGGGTGGGGGAGGGGGAGGGGGTGATGGTCGTGGTTGGAGGCACCTGTGTGGAGAAGCACTGGGTGTTATATGGAAACTAATTTGACAATAAACTATTATAAAGAAATTTAAAAAATAAAAAAATAAAAATAAGTAAATAAATAAATAAATAAATAAATAAATAAAAATAAAACATTTAAAAAATTAACAAATTATTATTTCTGTCAGAGAGAACGAGAGTGAGAAAGAGAGAGAGTGCATGAGCAGGGGAGGGGCAGAAAGGGAGACAGGGAAGCTGAAGAACGTTCATGTGTCTGAGCTGTCAGCACAGAGTCTGACAGGGGCTCCAACTCCTGAGCTGTGAGAACATGACCTGAGCCAAAGTCAGGTGCCCAAGCAATGGAGCCACCCAGGCACCCTAGAAGGTATTTTTTAAAACCCCCATCGACAATACATGAAAATTCTAACCTAAGTGCTCATTATTTTCACTGAAATTTGGTGTTACCCTGTCATTTTAGGAGGTTCTTTTTTGATTTTCTGTGTGTTCTGTCCTGTTTTGTTGCAATTCTAGTCAATCTTGAATGGTTTCTCATAATAACATATGAAATCGTCCTCCTACAGGTTTTCATGGTGACGAAAATTGAAACTGCTTAAAATTACAAAGTAGAACAGAAATCAAAACGACTGCATTTAAATACTGCATGGATTGATATTAACCTAAGTAACCTTGTTTTTCTTTGAGGCAACGACCTTACATATTTTTTTTTAGTGTACCTATTTTGACACCGAGGAAGAGATATGGAGAGGGCATGGAAGCAGAGGAAGAGCAGAGAGAGGAGGACCGAGGATCCAAAGCAGGCTCTAAGCTGACAGCAGAGAGCCAGATGCAAGGCATGAACAAAGGGACTGTCCTCACATTACCTGAGCTGAAGTGGGATGCTTAACAGGCTGAGCATCTCAGACAGAACTCTTAGCCTTTTTTTTTCATTCTTTAATGAGGAACCCAGTCCCACCCAGAAAACCAGATAAGCAGAACTGGCAGCACAAACAATTCCTGTCCAAACCAGGGGGATCCTGTATTTCCCTACAACCCCCCAGCCCCTTCCTCTGGGTGGCCTTGCAGTTCTGAAGGCGCTAACCTGCCTCAGCCCCCTCAGTTTGGTAAAGTAAGAGAGCTACTGTTCCTCTTTATCCCACATTTTCTCTCTTCAGTTTCCTGTGGCTCTGAAGCACCAAGGTCACTTCTCAACCAAACAATGAATGTGTAGGACAGGAAACAATTTTTCTTCATCAGTTGTCAATACTTTGGCTGGCCTAGAAATTGACTAATTATAAGACAGATTCATAAGGGAAAAAAGGCTTAAGTATAGGAACATCAACAAGATGAGCATCAGGCTAATGATGGCTTAGGTGCCATTGTGACTTATGGAGAGGTGTAGAGATTTAGAATTTCAAAGAGGGGGAAATACATTCACAGGAAAAAGGAAAGAATAAATGTTGGGCAAAGAACTATTTGTCATGCCAGGCAGGAAACTCTTTCAAAAAGCTGCCTCTCTGGATCAGGGGAGGAGCCAAGATGGCGGAGAGGAAGGGAGCGCTGTAAACTTTGTCTGCCACATCTATCGAACTGAGAAGGACATTACTCCCATCTGCAAGAGCTGAAGGAGAGGGGCACCTGAGTGCCTCAGTCGGTTAAGCGTCTGGCTTCAGCTCAGGTCATGATCCCATGGTTCATGGGTTCAAGCCCCACGTCTGGCTCTGTGCTGACGGCTAGCTCAGAACCTGGAGTCTGCTCTGGATTCTGTATCTCCCTCTGTCTCTGACCCTCACCTGCTCGTGCTGTCTCTCTCTGTCTCTCAACAAAATAAAAAATAAAAAACATTAAAAAAAAAAGAGCAGAAGGAAAAAACACAGACTCCAGAAAGAAGACAACCTCAAAGGTGCCTGAGTGAGTGAGTGCGAACTGGGGAGATTTGAAAATGGGCCAGCCCGAGACGGATAGGGGAGGCAGGAGCCCCATCCGAACATGGGGAAAGCACGCGGAGTCGGAGAGAGAAAGGGAAGAGACAGAGAAAGTGAACATACTCATAGTACTGTCTCTGGAGAAGAGAGAAAGAACATTTAACCCCACTCGGAGACAAAAACTCTCACTCTGTATATAACTGCTGGGTAGCCCCCAATCCCGAACCCGGGTGACACAAGGGAAAAAACAGCTTCTAGCCCTGCGCCATTCTGGCGGGGATTCGGCGTCCTTGGCTGCGGCATCAGGGGCGCTCACTTTGTCTCGGCTGAGGGAGTGGGGGCACATACCTCATTTCCATGGTACATCTCGCCCTCAGCATTGGCCGCGCAAATCCCAAATCCCGGGTGCCTACAGGGAAAAGCTAGACCCCACGCCTATGACATCCCAGCGGTGGCGGTGGAGGGGGAAGGCGCGCTCCCGCTTCCGGAGCAGGCAGCTCATTTCCGGCAACGCCTGGCGCCTCGCGCAGCAGCAGCGCGAATCCCCCAGGCGCCAAAAGAAACTGATCCATTCCCCAACGTGATCCCTATCCTGGCTGGGGGCTGGGAGTTGGCGGTGGAGCCTGTCAGGGCTCCACTTCGCCTCCTGCTGTGCACCTCACCTTAGGCAGCATGCCTCGCCTCATGCAGTGGCAGCGCAAATCTCACCTGGCACCAAGAGAAACTGTCCCCTCCCGCTACGAGAACCTGGTTCAAAGCCAGCCACCGGTTGAGGTCAAGAAGGTTGTTTCCTACTTTCTCCTCTAGGGTTTGGATGGTTTTCTGTCTCACATTCAGGTCCTTCAGCCATTTTGAGTTCAGTTTTGTGTCTGGTGTAAGAAAGTGGTCTAGTTTCATTCTTCTGCATGTGGCTGTCCAGTTCTCACAGCACCACCTGCTAAAGAGGCCGTCTTTTTTCCATCGGATACTCTATCCTGTTTTGTCGAAAATTAATTGGCCATCCATTTGTGGGCCCAGTTTGGGTTCTCTATTCTATTCCATTGGTCTATATGTCTGTTTTTGTGCCAATACCATACTGTCTTGATGATCCTTGACCTCCACCTCAGCAATTGGAAGTAAAGGGATGGACAAATATCTATCATGCAACTGGAAGCCAAAAGAAAAACGGAGTAGCCATATTTATATCAGACAAACTGGACTTGAAAGTAAAGGCAGTAACACGAGATGAAGAAGGACATTATATAATAATGACAGGGTCTCTCCATCATGAAGAGCTAACAATTATAAATATCAATGTGCAAAAAATGGGGAGCTCCCAAATACAGAAAACAATTAATCACAGACAGAAACCATCTTATTGATAAGAATGTGCTATTGCAGGGGACTTTAGTACTCCACTGACAGCAATGGATAGATCAACCAGACAGAAAATCACTAAATAAACAATGGACCTGAATGACACATTGGAACAGATGGAATTGATAGATATATTTAGAACTCTGCATCTTGAAGTTAGGAAATTCAACTTCTTTATGATGGCACGTGGCACATCCGAGATAGATCACATACTGGGACATAAAGCCGCCCTCCATAAGTATAAACGAATAGAGATCATACCATGCACTCTTTCAGATCACAATACTCTGAAACTTGAAATTAACCACAGGAAAAAGTCTGGAAAACCTCCAAAAATGTGGAGGTTAAAAACTGCCATACTAAAGAATGATTGGGCTAATCAGGCAATTAGAAAAGAAATTAAAAAATATATGGAAATCCATGAAAACGAAATACAACAATCCAAACTCTCTGGGACCCAGCAAAGGCAGTCCAAAGAGGAAAATAGATTGTAATCCAGGCCAATTTCAACAAAATACAAAAAGCGCAAATTCAAAGTCTAACAGAGCACCTACGGGAACTAGAATGGGAGCAGCATGAGCACCCTCAAGCCAACAGAAGAAAAGAAATAATAAAGATCAGGGCAGAAATAAACAATATAGAATCCAAAAGAATAGTTGAGCAGATCAACAAAACCAAGAGTTGGTTCTTTGAAAAAATAAACAAAATCGATAAACCTCTAGCCAGGCTCCTCAGAATGAAAAGAGAGAGGACCCAGATAAACAAAATCATGAATGAAAAAGGATCTATTACAACTAATCCCTTAGAAATACAAGCAATCATCAGAGATTACTATGAAAAATTATATGCCAACAACTGGACAACCTAGAAGAAATGGAGAAATTTCTGAATGCACATTCACTGCCAAAATTCAAACGGGAAGAGATAGAAAGCATGACTAGACTGAAATCAGTGAGGAAATCGAATCTGGTATCAAAAATCTCCAAACGAACAGAGCCCAGGGCCAGATGGCTTCCCAGGGGAATCATACCAGACATTTAAAGCAGAGCTCATACCCATTCTTCTCAAACTATTCCAAAAAATAGAAATAGAAGGAAAACTTCCAAACTCATTCTACAAAGCCAGCATCACCTTGATACCCAAACCAGGCAGAGACGCAGCACACAAAGACAACTACAGACCAATATCCTTAATGAATACAGATGCAAAAAACTCTACAAAATACTGGCAAGTAGAATTCAACAGCATATTAAAAAAAATTATCCATCATGATCAAGTGAGATTCCTTCCTGGGTTACTGGGCTGGTTCAATATTCGCAAATCTATCAATATGATCCACCACATTAACAAAGAAAGGTTAAAAACCATATGATCCTGTCGATAGATGCAGAAAAAGCATTTGACAAAATACAGGAACTGTTCTTAAAAAAAAAAAAAACCCTTGAGAAAGTTGGAATAGAAGAAACTTACCTAAACATGATAAAAGCAGTTTATGAAAAGCCCACAGCTAAGATGATCCTCAATGGGGAAAAACTGAGAGCTTTTCCCCTGAAATCAGGGACACGACAGGGATGTCCACTCTCACCACTACTGTTTAACATAGTGCTGCAAGTCCTAGCATCAGTAATCAGACAACAAAAGAATTGGCTAAGAAGAAGTGAAACTTTCCCTTTTCGCAGATGACATTATACCCTACATGGAAAACGCAGCAGACTCCACCAGAAGCCTTCTAGAACTGATCAATGAATTCAGTAAAGTTGCAGGGACAAAATCAATGTACAGAAATCAGTTGCATTCTTATATACCAAAAATGAAACAGCAGAAAGAGAAATCAAGAAACTGAACCCATTCACAATTGCATGAAAAACCATAAAGTACCCAGGAGTACACCTAACCAAGAATGTAAAAGACCTATACGATGAAAGCTATAGAAAACTTCTGAAAGAGATTGAAGAAGACAAAAAGAAATGGAAAAACAGTCCCTGTTGATGGATCGGAAGAATAAACCTTGTGAAAATGTCATTACTACCCAAAGCAATCTACACATTCAATGCAATCCCCATTAATATTGCACCAACATTCTTCACAAAGCAGAACAAACTATCCTAAAATTCATATGGAACCACAAAGGACCCAGAATAGCCAATGTCATAGTGACAAAGAAACCAAAATGGGAGGCATCACAATCCCAGACTTTAGCCTCTACTACAGCTGTCATAATCAAGACAGTATGGTATTGGCACAAAAACAGATATATAGACCAATGAAATAGAATAGAGAACCCAGAACTGGGCCCACAAATGGATGGCCAATTAATTTTGACGAAGCAGGAAAGAGTATCCGATTGAAAAAAAAGACTGCCTCTTTAGCAGGTGGTGCCGGGATAACTGGACAGCCGCATGCAGAAGAATGAAACTAGACCCCTTTCTTACACCATACACAAAAATCAACTCAAAATGGCGGAAGGACCAGATGTGAGACAGGAAACCATCAAAACTCTCGAGGAGAAAGTAGAAAACAACCTCCTTGACCTCCACCACAGCAATTTCCTACTCGACACATCCCCAAAGGCAAGGGAAATGAAAACAAAAGTGAACTCTTGGGACCTCATTCAGATAAAAAGCTTCTGCACTGCAAAGGAAACAATCAAGAAAACTAATAGGAAACCTACAGAATGGGAAGAGGTCGTTGCAAATGACATATCAGATAAAGGGCTAGTATCCGAAATCTACAAGGAACTCACCAAACTCCACACCCACAAAATAAATAACCCAGTGAAGAAATGGGCAGAAAACATGAACAGACACTTCTCCAAAGAGGACATCCAGATGGCCTACAGGCACAGGTAACGATGCTCAACATCACTCATCATCAGGAAAACACAAATCAAAACCACACTGAGATACCACCTCACACCACGCAGAGTGGCTAAAATGATCAAATTTTTAAGAGACCATAGATGCTGGCGAGGGTGTGGAGAGACAGGCACCCTCCTACACTGTTAGTGGCAATGTAAACTGGTGCAGCCGCTCTGGAAAACAGTGTGGAGGGTCCTCAAAAAACTATCCATAGAACTCCCTTATGACCCAGCAATAGCACTGCTAGGGATTTACCCAAAGGATACAGAAGTGCTGATGCATAGGAGTACTTGTACCCCAATGTACATAGCAGCAATGTCAACAATAGCCAAAACATGGAAAGAGCCAAAATGCCCAGCACCTGATAAATGGTTCAAGAACATGTGGTATATATATATACAATGGATCATTACATGGCAATGAGAAAGAATGAAACTGGCCATTTGGAGGAACTGGATGGACGTTGAAGGTGTCATGCTAAGCGAAATAAGTCTGGTAGAGAATGACAGATATTATATGTTCGCACTCATAGGTCTAACAGGAGAACAGGAGAAATTTAATGGAGGACCAGGGGGAGGGGAAGTGGGTAAGAGAGTTGGGGAGAGAGAGGAACACAAAACTTGAGAGACTATTGAATACTGAAAACGAACTGAGGGCTGAAGGGGGAGTGGGAGGGGGAAAAGAGGTTGTGGTGATGGAGGAGGGCACTTGTGGGGAAGAGCACTGGCTGTTGAATGGGAACTACTTTGACAATAAACTATTAAAAAGAAAGAAGGAAAGAAAGAAAGAAAAGGTTCCTTTCTGGTATTAGCTCTTTTCCCAATAGAGGTCCTTCATCTAATTTATTCTTGGAATAAATGCCTTAGAAAAGAAGGCAATCTTTCCTTTGCACCCACAGAATAATCCTAGAAGACACTGTGTTACGTTAATCGAGCCACACAGAAAAAAATAGTGTATGAAATTGATGACATTTTGGGGTGATGCGGGGTTTCTGGGGTCCGGAGATGACGACCGAGAAAGAATTCTTAAGGGCATCTGATATTATTAAAGCATGGAGCCAAGACCCATGGGCAGAAAGAGGTGCACTGGGGTAGTTGGGCGGGTGCAGGGATGACTCTTTTATGCAGTCCAGGAAGATAAAGTCTAGAGGGAGTTTCCAGAGAGACTTTCCCAGGTTACAGACTTACTGGAGACCTAGGTCTTCTCAAGCTAAGGCTGTTTTTCCCTCCAGCAAAGCATTAACATTGAGACAGTAGCGCGTTCCTGGACTTTAGACTATGATGAGATTGCCTTGTTCTGGTAAGCTGCCGCAGACTCTTCTCCGCTTACACGTTTGTTTGTTTCTTTGTCCTTCCCTGATTTGGGGGTAGCCTGGAGGGTCCAAGGAGGGCGATGTGCTAGCCTGTGCTTTGCCCCCTCAGCCTGCCTCAAGTCCCTCATCAAAATCACATGTATGTGGAATCTAAAAAAACAAAAATAGTAGCATGTTTGTTGACAGGGGAAAAGTACAGGGCAATGTTCAGA
>PISW01016036.1:0-14685 GCA_004023785.1 Mungos mungo
AGACACGCTTTTGTGTCCACTGTGTCTGGGCTCCAGGGATCAACCTCACTTTTGTATGAAACTAGTTGAAATCTGTTCTGGTTTCTTTTACACAAATAGTAGAGCATAAAAGTGTGTAGTATGTGATGTAAACGTAGGAATATGAAAGGTACGAACTCAGCCTTGTCTTTGTTGTGCGATGGTTTGGTGTTATTTCAAATCCACTTGTTTATGACACAGACAAAAAGTGGTTTTGATAGAAGCAAACTGTGTCAGGATGTCATTATCTCATCAGTTCTCACTGATAAGAACGCAGCACCTCAGTGGCTGAAAGCCGCACAGGGGGCTTATCTATAAAATAATATGAAGAAGCAACATGTCCGTGTAAAGGGACCTTTTGACTACAGATACCAAGAGTTTGGGAGGGCAATCCAAGACTGTTTGGTCTGGGCAAGGCCACACTGTGCTGATCTAAACAGTCCTCCAAAGACCTTGGGCCAGTAGGCACCGCCACAGCAAAAGCGCCTCTGTTTCCAACAGTGATGAAAGTCACACACTGGCTCTGGGAAGGCCATCTTCTTGCCCGGCAACACTGTAGTGACCTTGGGTCCCTAGCAACCTGCTCTAGCCACAGGGGCTTTTATTTCTGCGGTGGTAGCCTGAGGTCAGCTGTCAGCTGGCTAAGCCATCTCTCCCAAGTGCCAGCTCACCTCAGGGTATGGCCCAACTCAATCTGGACTTGATTCTTTTCATCTCCCTCACCTGGAACAATAGTGTGATCCATTTGGATTATGATGTTTCTGTATTCGGTTGTTAAAAGGCCTTACCCTGGGATCACCTGGGTGGCTCAGTTGGTTAAGCATCTGACTTAACTTTTGACGTTAGTCAATTCAAGCCCTGTGTCAGGGTCTGTGCTGAGAGCTCCGAGACTGGAGCCTGCTTCAAATTCTGTTTCTCCTCCCTCTCTGACCCTCCCTCAGTTGTGTTCTCTCCCTCTATCAAAAATAAATAAACAAATCTGAAAAAGACATTACCCTGTATGCTGGGGGCTTATGAAATTCCTAAGCGAACCTGTATTACATACATGGCTCAATCCCTGAGCAAAATTTGCTTCTCAAAAGAAACCCCCGTGCAGTGACCTCATGGGATTCTCCAGGAAGGGGCGTGGACCTGCTGTCTGAACCACCACTAGGAGAGAATGGGGGGTCATCAATTCTGCCTTCCCATAGCTGGTTACCCCCTGAAAGTCCTACCAGTGTTATCTTACACTGACCCCAGGGATAGGGGATGTACAAGAAAGGAAATCGGCCAGCTGTATCTGTCCACAGGCGGCACCAGCACACGCGTGCACCCGGCCCATGGTTTACACGTGATGTTTCGTGTAGCGTCATCTCAGGAGAACGGCAGAGAATGGCTGTGCCTGGGCAGTTTGCCAGCAGAGGTGCAAGATGGGGGTGGGGCGAGGACTCTCACTGGGGGGCCTTTCTAGGGCCTCTCAGGTATCTGGGGCTCTCACTGTTCCAGGCTCAAGACTCAAGGCCTCAAGGAAGAGTCACATCGGTGTGATGACAGGAGAAGGTCTGCCAGGGAGGGGGCTACCCTGGGGAGGGAGGGCATGTTCCTTGAAGCGTGGGCTGACTATGATAAAACAGTCTTCACTCAGATGTGTTAATATGAAACTCTATGAGACTGCGAAACTCCAGAAGGAGAAAAAAAGTTGGGTGATCAGAAAAGGACGTGGGGTTCAGGGGGAAATGAGGTCATGAATCAAAACTCCAACTGCCGCGTGCTGTGCTACAAAGAGAAACGGCACACCCTCCCTCCACTGCCTGCAGACAGACTCCGGAGGAGCCCAATGCCAAGGAGCAGGGATCTGGACTCCCCTCCATATCTGGGGCTCCCTGGAGGGGCTGGGCTCCACCTTGGGCACCGCTGCAGTGGAAGAATGACAGGGAGATGGTGGAGATGGTCCCAGTGAAAGGAGACAGACACTAAGTGCGACCCCTTTACAGAATTAGTGTCAATGTTTTTATGGTTTGACTCACATCATGTGCTTGACGCCTGAAAGTGAATTGAGGGGTTATTCTTTCTTCCCCTGGGCTTCCATGTGCTTGTGATCAGAAGGTACACGGGTCCTGTTTCATGCAGTGTCCCCTTTCTTGTGTGTCCCTGGGTGGGCATCAACCATGAGTTTTTAAAAGACTTCCCCCACCTTTTTCTCATGAGGATTCTGCTACACGCAGAAAAGTTGGAAAAATTACAGCACACATGTGTACCCTCCACCAAAATCCAACAATTAGCTTTTTGTCATATTTTACAGGCATCATTTTACATCTCTGCATAACCTTCATCACACTGATGCACTGAAACTTATTTAGAGAATCTCCCATTTTGATTATAGTCCTTGGTTCCAAATTTTCCAAATTCGCAGGAACTCTAGATGAAAATCGCTGAGCACGCAGACCCTCCTTCCTGAACTTTTAAGTCCCGTGACAGCTGAGAAGACAGAATATTGAGCCAGGGACCCTGAAAGTTTTGTCATTGAGGAAGGGTGTAAAGACACTAATGGAGGGGCACCTGGGAGCCTCAGACCTTTAAGCAGCCTACTTCAGCTCAGGTCATGATCTCACAGTTTGTGGGTCCGAGCCCCGCGTTGGGCTCTGTGCTGACAGCTCAGAGCCTGGAGCCTGCTTCTGATTCTGTGTTTCATTCTCTCTCTGACCCTCCCCACTCACACTCCGTCTCTCCTTCTCTCTCTCTTTCAAGAATAAACGATTTAAAAACAGATGCTAATGAAGAACAGACATATAAGAGAATTCAGAGGAACAAGTATCTTGGAATTTTAAGGAGCAAACAACTTAGAGCGGGCCAAGTATTTGGAATTCTGTGAATGCGTGTGGTGTGTGTTTGGGGGTGCCAGTCGGTTCTACTCTTTCTTCTATAGGAAATCCACTAATGTGCCACCTCCCTTGCTTATGCTCCGCCAGCTGAGGCTCGAGTGCAAGGCTACTGTGCCACGTGGCGGACTTTGAACTGATCCTACACAAGATCAAGAGATGCCTCTTGGCAGACCCATGGAATAGAGTTTAACCTTAAACTTAAAAACCGCCAGTTACTTTACCAGCAAATGTTGGGTTTATTTGGGAATAGCAGAGAATTGCAATGCAGGACAAACAAGCTGTGCTAAAACCATAGGCAAGTCTGGGGCACAAAGCAGAGGTAGGTTTTTGTAAGGAAAAAAGGGGTAAATTGGGAAGGCTGTTATAAACCAAAAGTCCATTGCAGTAAACTGGGTGATCCTAGTATGGTGCCTGAGCTATTGTAGAGTTGGGGGGGGTGGGGAGGGACGGGCGGCAAAGGAAAGCGTCTCTTCCTGTGGCTGGAATAGTAGAGTAGTATCCATGTCTAATTTCAAGTGCTTGTTCGGTGAAGTCCAACTATTCCTGTTGGGTCTGCAAATGACAAGGAGTCGTACGGGGTGAGAGGACCCCTTGCTGAAGCCTCCCGACTCTGTGTTAGTGAGGTTTCCTATTACTAATTTTCAGAAGCGGGGCAATTATGGCCCTGCTGAGAACAGGCTTCGCAGGGGAGAAGGGGAGCGGGGCTACATTTAAGATGTGGGGGAGAAAATTCGGAAGGTGGGGGAGGCATGTTTCAGTGAGGGAGACAGAACCATCTAAAAGTGGCAGGAAGGGCCCCAACAAAAGGAACATGCAGCAAGGAGGAAGGGCAGAGGGGATGGGGGACACGGTAGCACCTTCTATGCCACCTGGTTCCACCATCTCATCGGCCATGGCCCCCCCAGGGGGAAAGAGCAGAAGTCAGAGGACGGAAAATGATGAAGCTGAGAGAAGTCCCAACGCCAACAGCATCCCTAACTCCGTAGCATCCTATGGATTACTACAGTATGGTATGCCTTCCCCCCAAACCGGTCCCTGCTCCTTAGGACTAAACACTCTGAAAAGAAAGGGCAGGGGCACCTGGGGGGCTGGGTCGGTTAAGTGTCCGACTCTTGGTTTCAGCTCAAGTCATGATCTCATGGTTCGAGAGTCTGAGCCCCGAGTTGGGCTCTGTGTAGACCGTGTGGAGCCTGCTTGGCATTCTCTGTCTCCCCCTCTCTCTGCCCCCCTTGTTCACCCAGTCTGTCTCTCAAAATAAATAAATAAACTTAAAAAAATTAAATGTTGGGGCACCTGGGTGGTTCAGTCGGTTAAGGATCCAACTCTTGGTTTCAGCTCTGGTCATGATATCACGGTTCATGAGTTCGAGCCCCACAGCGGGCTCCATGCTAACAACGTGGAGCCTGCTTGGGATTCTCTCTCCCTCTCTCTTCCCCTCTGCTGCTTGCTCTCTATCTCAAAATAAATAAACATTAAGAAATGAAAGAAATTAAAAGAGAAGGCAACAGAGGCTTCATAATATTTGAAATGATGGGGATAGAGTAAAGGAATAGCAGCGCTCTTTCCGTGCTGGCCTGATGAGCCCCAAGCCTCCTCTCATCCAGCTGGGCCCCTGCTGACCTTGAAAAGGACCCTGCATGTCCAAGGCTCCCCTCCTGACACAGAGAGACCATGTCGCTGCGACACAGGCCAAGGACCACCACCCCAAGTGCCCAGCCTGGGCAGCACTCTCCTCGATGTAGCCCGAGCCTGCCCGCTCTGAGTCAGAAACACCCTGAAACCAAGAGACTCCAGTAAAAGGGGTCCCAGCACAACACGGTGCCTGGCTCAGGAGCCCTCCCCTTCCTCACTGGGCCTGAACATGCCCTCCCCCACCCTGAGACACTGCTGCTGGGAGGCACCAGCACACGGAGTCAGGCCCCAGCAAGTGCTAGGCCCAGAAGGTTCCCTCCCACACACACTGGCAGGGGGCAAACTGCCTTCCAAATCTCCCAACACGGGAAACATCGCTTTCTCTGAAGGCAGCAGATTCTTCCCCCACCAAGAATCAGTCAGTGGAGCATGTAACTCTTGATCTCCGGGGTCATGATTTCAAGCCCCACATTGGGTGAAGAGATTACTTAAGAGAAAAAAAGCACCACATAGGCTCTGAAAATCATCTTGTCCTTACAACCACAGCCCAGAGCAGTAGGCCAGGACCTGCGTGCCAAACCTACACAGGAGGACAGCTTGCCTAAATACAAACTTTAAATAGAGCCCCCTGTCTCCTAATATAATATCCAAAATATCCAGGACACAATGAAACATCATCCTTCATACAAAGAGCCAGCAATTTCACAACTTGAATGAGAGAAAACAATCAAGTGACACTAACTCCTAAAGTAATTAGAAGTCAGAATTCTCCAATAATGATTTTCAAGCACAGTTCATAAAACTAACAATTACAACAAGACATGTTCATACCAGATTCTTTGTAACAGCCATGGCTAAAAATAACCCACATGTGGCCAATGGGGGACTGTTTAGGCAAACTGTGGTATATCTATACAGCAATAAAAACAAACAGATATTGAATTTTCACAAAATGACTTCGATAAACCTCCAGTGAAGTATGCTGAGTGGGGGAAGAAAGCCAATTTCAAGAGGTTACAGATATGATCCCATTTGTAAAACCACTCCTGAAATGACAAAATTATATAAAGGGAGAACAGATTAGTGGTTGCCAGGACCAGGGAACAGGGAATGGGTAAAGGGCGTAAATGGGCATGACAGCACGGCAGGGAGCGGGGGGAAGTCTATCAAAGAGTGACAAGAGGAAGTCCTCCTGGCCCAGCCTCTGGGGTAGCTGGACCTACAGGTTCGGCCACCAGGCCAGGACAGCTAAGAGTTTTAGCCCTCACGTGCCAGCAGGGCCGTCAAATACACATGGTGCTCCCCCTTTAGGCCTCAAAACCACCACATAACCTTTGAGCCATTTGGGAGGTGTGGGAGGTGTGGCCCAAGGGGCAACAGTCCCCTGCCCAAAGTCACATCGTGAGTGGGCAGCAAGCAGAGACAGGATCCGAACCCCTAGGGTCTAACTGGAGCAGACACTGACCATTGCAGCAGCGACACAGCCTCCCTGTGGGACAGGCGCTCTTCCCTGTTCACTCTGCACGGGGGAAAATCTGGAGGATCGCAGGTCCAGCAGAAAGAACAAAAATTCACTTGCCCAAGTAAGGTGGGCTCGGGGCAATCAAGAAAATCTGAATGGGGAAGTAAGCCTCCCTGGTGTCCCAGGCTTCGGGGCCAACGAACCCAGATAAGAGTTCTGTGTCTCTCTCTCTCACTTCATCTCTCTCTTCTCTCCTTCAACTCACAAGCTCTCTGCAGAGACGCTGCTAGACGCACATCTTCACAGCTCGGCAGAAGCAGCTTCTGCACCCAGCTGTCACCTCCTGGGACAGGAGGGCCAGGGACCACTTGGACACCAATAGCTCCAAGATCTGCTTCAGGGTGAGCATCTCAGGCCGAACCACCCACCGGTGGCAAAGCTCTAGGAGCCACTGGACAGTTTCCCGGGGCCTAGCGCCGTGAGTCACAGAAACACAGGCGGGATGCCACCAGTCTGCCCCATCGTGTGGAGGGGTGGGGGAAGGGGGTGAGTGGGCAGCAAGGCAACTCCTGGCTGGCAGGCACAGTAACTCCTGGGGTGTCACATCAGGAGCCGTATTCGCTCCTGGGAGCCCGGGGCAGACGCCATGCTCAGGATCCTAGACATCCTGACCCCAACCAGCCGCGGCCACCCGCAAAGATGTCCGGAGCCCCGTGCCACGATAAATAGCACGTGCAGGATCCGCCTGCCCCGGGCTCCCCGACCTAGCCCACCAGCCCACCAGCCCACCTCCGCCCTGGCAGAGCTGTCTCTGGTGGTGCCAGGGCCTCTTGGGTTTGGGGGGGCGGTGGGGCGCTGGCCCCCCCGTCTCGCTTCTGCCCAGATCTGGGAGGTACAGTCTCAGGCGGCTCCCTCCTCTCTGTCTGGAGCCCACGCAGGACTAGGACCTGGTCCCACAAGGAAAGTACCAGCACTAAAGTCTGGCGTTCAAACACCATCAGCACCTGCTGGGGACCAATGTGAGAACGATGTCTCCCAGCATCGCCGCTGGCCCTGCACCAACTCACCCAGGAGGGAAAACGTGACCCCAGCACAGGGCCCGCGAGGGACCAATCACAAGACTAGAGCCATGGCCACTGGGTGAACCCCAAATCCCAGAAGCCCGCTGGTGGCGGTGGATAGTGGAGAGGAGCACGCAGGGTAGCAAGGTACTTGCTCGGGACTTCAAGAGAAGAAAGTAGAAAGGTAGCTCAAGGCCACTGTGACCTGAGTCCAAGACCAGAGTCGTAAGCCCAGGAAAGCCTGTTAAGGTGCGAAGTCTCCAGCTCATGCAAGATGCGGTGTGTTAGGGTATCGGGAAGGGGCCTAGAAATCTGAATTTTTACCAGGCTCTCCCAAGAAATTCTTCCTGCACAGAGAGATTTGAGAATCAGTGACTCAGTCCTAACAGAGTTAAAGGGGGTCCCCACCACTCCGATTTCTCTAGGGCTGCTGGGAGAGAAGCCTTCCCTAGGATCAGGGACCGGGAACGTCTTACCCAAGCCCCTGGGCTCCAGAAGCGCTTAACGCCAGAAACGGGAACGCTTCCATAAATGCTGGAGGCCCGGAGGAGGCCAAGAAGTGGCATCCCTTCCCACATGGGCCTGCTAAGGAACCCAGATGGCGGGGCGGATGTCTCTGGGCCTGCTGAGAAATGTAGTCCGCCGGGCGGGCGAGCTCCTGCATCCTGTGCAGCTGCCAGGTGAGCCTGAGAGATCCTCGCGCACAGAGATGGTGAGTCCCTAAGTGTCCAGAGGGCGTGGCCGTGCCCCGAGGGCGAGCCCGCCCCGCTGGGGCTTCACGTACTGGCCGCCACCAGACCCGACCTGGGCAGTACACGCTGCTGCTTTCTGCGACCGGGCCAGGCCATCCCTTGATTGTCTGGAACCAGGGTCGCCCCTAGGGGCGACAGGACATCCTGGGCGGGAGCTTGCCTGGACCCTGCTCGCGCCTCTGGCAGCTGATATTTACCTGGGTTTTAGACTTTCCAGCAATGTGTCCCCCCGCACGTCTCCGAGCGCCCACTCTGCAGACACCTCTTTATCCGTGGGCCGCGTGAGCGCGGGCTCGCTGAGGCTGGTGTGGGGAGAAGCCGTGAGTCCCGGGGTGCAGAGACGTTTCTTTGCGGAAGGGCGGATGGAGGGACAGCGGGACGGTCTGGGCCCTGGTGGACGCGGTGGAGGGGTCGGCACGTCTGGCGAGGGCTACGGGCTTCGAGGCTGAGCACGGGCAGGGCGGGTCCACACCCAGGCCGGCCTGGTTCCTGGATGCCCTCCAGCAACGGTTAGGTGCCCAGGCGGGAGATGTGGACGCTTTCTAGGAATGAGCCCTCGAGGACCATAACCTTTCTTGAGTGCTTCCTCTGGGCGCCGCATGCTGTCGTTCGCTTCCATGCAGTTGGGTCCCACACAGGAAATTTTGTGAAATCGAAGCTATGGTGATTTTCATGTTACAGACAGAAGCGCTGGGTGTCAGGGTCCCAAAGCGAGCAGGTTATCCCACTCGGATGGGTCTGCCACTAAAGCCCAGGTTACCATCAAGATCAAGAGTGATAGGGTCACAGTGTACATTTGGGATGAGTAGGTAGGAAGGAAGATCATGAGCATTTTTTTTCTTTATCCCTCTCGGGGAAGAGGAAAGTTCCATGAGGCATCTTGAGAGAGGACCCAAAGCACAGGGAGGGTGCTGGTATCGAGACCCATATGTGACCACGTGGGTGGCCTCAGACATTGCACTAAGAATATTTGGCTGTTTGTAGACATGAGCATTGCAAAGGTCTATCCATTCTAGCTTCGTCACTGTTTCCCTCTGGCATTGACTGTGTGACATGCGACAAGTTATTCAGTCCTCCTAAAGCTACACCCTCAGTCCCCTCCTCTGCATTTAGGGCATCATACTAGTCCCCGCCTCCTAGCTCTGGGTTAGGGCCACATGACCTAATATATTCAGGAGGCTTAGGGTTAGAAGAGCACCTGAAGTTGGCGCCATGAAGGTGATCAGTGCCCTTCGTCATTAATGCAGCCTCATGCCTGACGGCCTGCCCCGTTGCAGTGTATTTTCTCACGAGGATGCCAGCTGGCATGCCCTAGCGGGATGGGGGTCGCACTGGTATGATTGAAGTCCACACACGTTGAGTGGGGAAAATGAGGGGGTGCAGATTGGCAGCCTTTGGAGGCGGGGTTCTAGCTAAGACGCCTGTGACCTAAGGCGACCGAGGGTTCCTCAGAGCCATATGGACTTTTTTTTTTAAATGTTTTATTTATTTTTGATACAGAGAGAGACAGAGCATGAAAGGGGGAGGGGCAGAGAGAGAAGGAGACACAGAACTGGAAGCAGGCTCCAGGCTCTGAGCTAGCTGTCAGCACAGAGACTGATGCGGGACTTGAACCCACGAATGTGAGATCCG
Source organism: Mungos mungo (assembly GCA_004023785.1). Taxonomy (NCBI): domain Eukaryota; kingdom Metazoa; phylum Chordata; class Mammalia; order Carnivora; family Herpestidae; genus Mungos; species Mungos mungo. The sequence continues at coordinate 9,419 of PISW01016036.1, forward strand.
ACCTAGGCCGAAGTCAGAGGCTTAACCGACTGAGCCAGCCAGGTGCCCCAATATGGACTTTTAAAGGGTGTTCACCAGTGTTGTGTAAGTATTGCTCCCCATTTCTTTTGTGGCCTGTATATATTCAGAAACACGGGACAGCCCATGTTAGACTGGGAGAGCGGTTATAGGCCACCAGATGTATAGGGGTCCATTGAAGAGATGGGGTTCTTAGACTTGTGCCCGTGGAATTTCAAAGCCCAGCTGTCCAATAGAACGTCCCCGATTTTGTCTATGGAACACTTGAAATGTGGCGAGGGTGAGTGAGACCCTGCGACTTTTTTTAAGATTAATTCATTTAAACTGAATCTGCCACATGGGACTTATGACCACCGTATCGGGGAGCACAATTCCAGAGGGCCCGTGGATGTTCTAGAACATTTTGATAGCTTTTTCAATTGGATGTGTATGTGTGTGTTTTTCTGGGAATGAGTCCATGGCTTTTATCAACTTCTCAAAACTGCCAAAAAGATTAGGATCTGCTGCTTTATGGTTTGGGCAGAACGTAAGCAAGTTAAGGGAGGTAAATATGGCCTCCGGTCACCCGTGCTGTTCCTTCTTTCTCATTTTGTCGTGTCCTCGGCTGTGGGTAGCTCCTCACAGACAAGTCAAATACTGCAGCCATCAAAGACCCCAGACTGCTGCTACTCTTTGCAACCATCTGACCTGGAGATTCCCCACCAGGGTGCTGAGTACATCACCGAAACATGAACCGATTTCCTCTCTCGTTTTCCCTTCTTCTCTGGAAATTTCCTTGCCCTAGTCCCCATGTGGGTGGTGGCCCCCCTACCTCTGTCTCTGGAAGGCCTCTTGCTGGGAGGGATGTCCCCTCTCCCAGAGCCCTGTCCTTGTGCCGCCCAAATAAAGCTTGTGTGCTACTCCCTGTCATTGTCCTGTGTCCTGCTTGATCACCCCTCCCCCCAAAATCCCTCTGCTCCCCGAGCGTCCTTAGAAGAAAGAGGCAGAAGGGGCAGAGTTAGTAGTAGGAGATATTACCATGGCCTGCAGTCGCTGGAGTGAGGCCAGGAAGGGGTCACGAACCGAAGAATGCAGGTAGCCTCTGGAAACTGAAAAAGGCAAGGAAATGGATTCTCGCGTGAAGCCTCCAGAAGGAATGCAGCCCGTTAACAACTTGAGTTTAGATTTCTGAGCTCCAGAAGCCTTGAGCAAAAAAAGATTTTTGTTGTTCTCCACAACTCACTTTGTGATCATTTGTTAACAGCAGCAATAGGAAACGAACAGAACTTGTATATACACATATCTATAAATATTTCTGCACCTATCCATTTGTGTCTGTTAGGATAAATATGACTTTATACCAGTGTCTCTTGCTCTAATCCATTACCACACGGGTCATTCTAGCCTTTCCGTCTTGCCTAACCATACCTTCTCTCACCAGCAGGGGCTCCTACCATCCAGCATCCAGAAACCAAACCTGGAAGGCCAAGTCTGAAAAGCTATCTACACCCCCATAAGAACTGACCACCCCGAGGACAGCTTTATCGTTAGCCAGTCTGCCAACTCTTATTTTTTATTCATCCCCCAACTTTTACATTTTGAAACATTTTAACCCTAGGGAGGATTTGCTTTCTGCTTGGCGAGCTCCGTGCTGTGGGTGCTGCCTCGCTCCCTGATCCACTCATTCCCTCTGGATGTCAGTCCCCTCCCCCTGCGGAGCTCCCCAGAGGGGCACTGCAGGGGTGTAGACCTGCTTAACCCTCCCCTGTAACCCGTTGCCTCACTCCACCACCTCAGCCCATGGCTGTCCCAGTTCTGCCTGACTCCATTCGTGGTGGCTTTGTGGCTCCTGTCACATCCCTCCTCCAGGCTCTCCCAGGAAATTGTCCCCATGTACACACACCTGTATAATTGTGTGCACTAGAGAGAAAAGGCTATGTGTTGACACACTTGGAAATGAAGGGCAAAGTATCAGACCAGGAAACGTGAACAGGACAGAGATTCAAGACAGCTTGGAAATCCTAGAGCAGAATGGTACCTGGCCCCAAATTGCACCTGGAGCTCTGGGAGGGACACATCCTCTCAGTGCCCCACACCAACAGGAGGCGGCAAGAAGAGGCCAGAAATGCCAGCCTGGCACTTAGGAGAGGCGCCGAGATTATTTCCTTGGGTCTCCCATGGCTCGTTTGTAGCATGAACGAGTTCCCACTGCAGGCCTCAGAAACCCCATAGGGATGCCAAAGAGAGCCTTGGTCAACAAGAAGAGGCCTGGGATACGGAAGGGGATGGCCCAAGATGGACAAGTCTCCTTATTGGGAGCCACACCAGCAAGCACAGACGCCAGAATCAGATGCTGGTAGGTGCTCACAGCCAGGCAGGATCAATAATCCAATGGCCAACATTCAAACACCGAGGAAGACCAGAGGGCAAAGGGAACGGCTCTGCCCTTTTTCCGCAGTCATCTTGTGTGAGCATCTGTATCCAGATACCTTCCCGGGGAGAGAACAGAGGATGAGTAAGAGGGAGAGGATGGGAGGAAAGAGAAGAGCGGTGGGGGGAAGAAGAGAGAGAGGAAGGTGAAGAGTAGGAGAGGCAGAGGAGTAAAGAAGTCTTGAAGACTTCAGTGCCGATGGACATTGTGCATCAGCCATGCAAGGAGGTATCATGGCGTCACGTTTCACAGACACACTGGTCAAGGGAGTGCTTTGCTTCTAGAACAGTTACTCATATGTCCTAGATCCAGTACTTCCTGAAAGAGTTTGGAAAACGTGGTTCTATAAAGACGCAAGCAGAATACCTGGGCGTAGGGCACAAATGGGAGGTGATGGAGGTCCCTAGCAGAGAGGCAGTGAGACACTAAAGATACCGTCCCCTCTCATATTTGCTTTGAGTGCCCTTGGGCTGGTCACGGTCGGAATCCCTCCTTGGGTTTTGTCTCTGAGGGTAGTGCCCGATTTAAGCAAGGCTCTTTCCAAGTTCCTTTAGCCTGTCTCACTGTAAACGGGGATTATACTGGATCTGTTTGAAAGGGAGCAACTCTTCTCAAGTTCATTCAGAGGGTAAGCAGCTGGAGTCCTCTGAGCCACTAAGGCTCCCCAGTCGTTGACATGATGCCCCCAAACTGCAGCCTGAAGTCGTGATAGCTCTTAGGCATTTTGCCAGTAGCCAGTGACTGAGGGTACTGGAGACAGAAACACAACAACAGACAATGGAGCTGGACATTGAACCGTGAAGCCTAATCTGAACCGGGACCAAGAGTCATCGCGAGACTCTCATCAAAGCTGAAGAGGGCCGCTGTGGCCTCCTGTGACTGTGCTGGTGATCAAACAGAGTCACCACCGAGAATAGAATTTCTGAGACCCCTGGGGCTAGAAGGACACACTCCGAGGATGCCAGGCCAGGTGTGGTCAAGGATGATCAGAGGAGGAGCAGCCTAAGGGGCGGCCTATTCCTTAATCTCAGGTTCATAACGGATATTTACAGTTCCAGCTGCCATGCGAGATCAGGACAGGAGGTTCCTTGCACTCTTCATGCTGAGGAACCCCTCACACAAGGCAGGAAATGTTGCAGCTTGGGCCCCTGGTGACTGGGCGGTCAGCACAGAGTGGCTGACGTCCATAGCCCAAGCAAGATCCTTATGAGATCCCAGGGAGAGATGGGTGCCCACATGCCCAGCACAGCATATCTGTAGGCAGAACAGAATACACAAGTGTTGCTCTCTTTCCCCCTAGGAGAAGATTTTAATGTCTACAAGAAACAAACGTTTCCTAGACACCTGAGGACCTACCCCAAAATTTTCAGGGACGGGGGCTCCTGAAACCAGATTTCAAATGCTCATTGGCTAAATGGTTAATGCGTGATCAGCTTTAAGGAAGAAATGTACTGACAGTTTGTGGAACACTTTGCACAAACAGTGGGTAGAATCTTGATATATTTGGGCAGCAGTCAGTGTCAAAAAGGTTATGACACTGACACATAGTTTGATTCTCGCCTTTCAAAACCAGGTCTCACGTCTACACCCACGAGGCTGCCTACTACAATCACCCATGATTCTTTGCCTGAGGGTTTTTCTCATTCTTGGAGCATGCTGGACATGACACAAGGTCGGTGGGAGTGTCAGAGACTTACTGCCTCTGCAAGTAGCTAACATTTTATTAATAATGGTTGGGGGGGGTGGCAGCTGGCTGACTCAGTTGGTTAAGTGTCCACCTCTTGATTTCGGCTCAGGTCATAATTTCTCTTTGTGAGACCAAGCCCCCCATCAGACAGTACGGACCCTGCTTGGGATTCTCTCTCACTCTGTCTCTCTCAAAAATAATTAAAATAAACTACAAAAGTAATCCTCTACATACTTTAGTTTCCTCGTCCCATACCTGGGATGGATACGAAACGTACTCTACCCAGTGTCCCTTAGTCCCCCCACCGAATCAGCTCCACTTGCCAACGTGGTAACTTGCTAGATCACACCCCCTTTAACTGGCTGCCTTCCTTGTAAGTCTCACGTCATCACACCCCTACCAGGGCTACCCGGTACGTCCTTTCAAGGAAGGTATTTGTCCTGATGGTTTGTCTCGGGGTCTGCTTCCTGGAAACCCAGACTTGATCATCTTGTGTATTAAAAATGCATGCAATTCAATAACACTAATTCACAAACCAATATGTACCCCTATGCTTATTGCACCATTATTTACAATAGCCCAGAAATGGAAGAAACCCAAGGGTCCATCAATAGATAAATGGATAAAGATGTGACATCCACATGCACGTGTGTGTGCACGTGCACATACACGCACACACACACCCACACACAGAAGTGGAATATTACTCAGGCATATAAAAGAAGGAAATCTTACCATTTACAACCACATGGATGGACTCAGATGATATCATCCTAAGTGAAGTAGATCACACAGGGAAAGATAGGTTCCATATGAGGGTACTTATACGTGGAATCTGAAAAAATGATCACACAAACAGAAACACATTCATAAATACAAAGAACACACTGGTGGTTGCCAGAGAGGAGGTCGGGGAGAGATGGGCAAAATAGGTGAAGGGAATTAAGAGGTACAAACTGCCAGGTATAAAACAAATAGTCCTGGGGATGAAACGTGCCCCATATGGAATATCGTAATATTGTAAGAACTACATGTAACAAATGATAGCTATACATATCATGGTGGACACTGAGTGATGTATGTGTTTGTTGGACCGCTGTGCTCCATACCTGAAAGTAACCTAATATTGTATGTCAACTATACTTACATTTT